>MCFC01000070.1:0-101349 GCA_002105065.1 Naematelia encephala
CGATTACCAAACGCCTCGTCACAAGATATCATTCAGATGCATGTATGCTAAATCCTACCTATATGACATATCCTCCCGTGCCTACATCATCTTCAGATACGATATATATATATATATACTCAAGCACAAGTCCGTTTCGTTATAAAGATGCGTTTAAAAAATGTTCATTATGCACAATTGTCCGTGTGTCCGTCCAGCCAAGGCGCGCGAACACACACACACACACGTAAATGCCCCATCCTCTGACTTAGTTCCACTCCGTCTTTTAACTGACTGACCTCGAACCAAGATCTCATGTCACTTACGCCCGCTTCCCTTCTTGGTCCCATATCACTTACTCCCACCTGCCTTTTTACCAACCTTGAACCATGATCCAAAGCTTTTAAGCGTTTTCACCGAGCCCATCTCGCTCATCGGTGTCGGCGGAGGCACATCACCTCCTTCTGAGACCGAGTCTGGGAATCCAGACCAGGACGAACACGATGAATGACTCGGGTCTAATTCTGGTACGCCCGGCGAGCTTTGTCCAGGTGATGATTGCGATATAGTATCAGACGAGAATGCCAAACTGGACAGCTTGGATCTCATTGGCTGTCGTGGTAGTTCCAGTAGAGGGGAGGTATGAGCCTCGGCGGCCTCAACATCGGTATAGGCGATCGGTTGAGTCTCGCGCGACGCTCGAGCGACTGGTGGTGTCTGACCAGAAGTAGGTCTGCGAGCCTCGGCAAGCAGCCCTGGCATGGCCATGCACGATGACCAGTTAGGCAGGAATGCTCGAGGCTTGAAATCGCCAGGCTCGCCTTGGCTGGAAAGAACGTTGCTCGGACATCGTACACCGCCAAACAGCAATGTCTCAACTCCAGACGCATTTTCGTCCACCCTCGCCGTCGACCAAAGAGGACCGCTGATCACGCTGCCCCAGATCTCACGCTCACTCGACACGCCAAATGAAGGCAGGAAAGAAAGAAGAAAGCTCTCGAGTACTGCGGGTAGCGGACCTGGGACCTGCTTCGGTAAGATGTGCAGGAGCGAGATTGCCAAGTCCGCACTGGACCCTTTGAGGGGCTGTCGCGTCAACATGGGCATCACTGCTGTGGTGAGGACGACTGCTTGATGTAACATGTCTTGGAGCGCGCGATCGGGGGTGAAGTCGTGGTAAGCCGGCATGATGTTGATAACAGCATCGAACGGAGAGCCGCCTGTGTAGTTTACCTTGGAGTCTGTTTCTGTTGCTTTGCTGAGACCAAACATCGAGCTGCGTGAGAATGATGATAAGCGGGAGAACGATTTTGGGCGAACAAGAGAAGTGTCCGAATGGCCACGGGTTATGAATCCGGAATTCGAACGAGGCCTCGCCGTTTCTGCTGAATCGCGCATCTCGTTGATACTGACTGCAGACGACTTGCGAGATCGCAGTAGGGGGGTGCGATTTCCCAAGTTGGACGAGTTCGAGTCGTCAGAATCCCGCCGTGGGTTGGGATTGGCATACGCCGAGTTGGTGCGATATTGCTGGGCGAGCGAGGTGGCCTCGGTGATGATCGCAGGAATGTGACTGACGCCGTTTGGTAAAGAACCTGCTGGGAGGCTGAAAGGCTGGACAGTGGGGTAGACAATTTGGGTGTGTGAGAGGATGTGTGAGGAAGAGAGGAAGGCTTGAATCTCAGGGAGAGGTTCCTTGGATCCTATGAGAAGCAGAGTTCTGGAGAACGCAGGGTTGTATAGTAGGGGTGCAAGAGTGTTGATTGATGGACCTGATTGACCAGTTAACAGAAGTCTATTTGAGAAACAGTTCAACCTACTGCCAATGATGAGAATGACCCTCTCTCGATCGGACCAGGCTTTGGCGCCTTTTTGAACTTCATCAAGATCAATCACCCACTCTGCACGCTTCCGCTTAGGTACCACATACTCCCTCTGCTCGTGAACCGCCTTGCTGATATCCCTCTCCTTTCCTTTACTCGACGATCTCCTGCCTCCTGTGGCCTGCGCTGCTGGGCGCAAGGGTGAAGTAGGGGATCGCCTCCCAACGCCGAGGTGATGGTCTTCTGGGACAGAGTCGAGAGCAATGGGTGAGTTGGAGGATGGTCTTCGTCGGTGTTCAGGGGATACCATACGGCGAGAAGAGTCGACTCGAGCAGAAAGGAATTGATCAGATAGGGAAGTAGAGATGGTTGGACGCGAGGGTGGCGCAGGGAATGTATATGGTTGTGGTGGTGAAGACATGGTCATAGTTGATGAGAGCGACATGGGTGGCAAGTGTGAAAGGAAAAGAAAGAAGACTAGAGTAGATTGACGCGCTGGTGCATCAATGCCAAGCAAGAGTGAGAAGGTCGTGCGTGTCCTTGGCGCAGGTGGAGGTCGAGGTGAAGGTGGTGTTCGCCGAGTGAATGTGTAGGTGATGTCACCGAGTATTTTATATGTATGCTGCCTACGAGCTCAAGGGCGAATCTATGGATGTAGGGTTAGCATCTTCTATGGATGTAGAGTGAGGTTAACAAGAAAGACTGGGAGAGAAGAACAAAAAATAACGGAGGTTTGTCTGAGACCACGAGGGCGATGACACAGGTAAAAGGGGTGACCGGGTTGCCGAATTACCATTCAAGAGTAGAAAGTATCCAAAGGTATGAGATATATTGGGGATTGGTAGTGCCAAGACAGAAGGGATGAAGAGACACCACTACTCACAAATTTGGTTATTGTCCATGGAAGATTGGAGAATTCTGACGACGACTAGACGAGGAAAGCGAGAAGATAGAAGGGTGAAAGGATGTTGAAAATAACAACAACTAGATCGAAGAAGACTCAAGATGCAAGATGCGAGATGCGAAAGTGAGAGTTGGGGGGGGGGGGGGAGATGTATCCTGTCAGCAGCGGGTGGTTGAAAAAAGGCCGCGATCTTCAGTTTGCGATTTCAAGTTTGCAGTTTGCGGTTTGCGCAGCCCAAAGCCAAGACAGACACAGTCGGGGACGCAGTCACAATATCCGATCCGACGCCACTCAACAACTAACTTGCTTGTCGTCTTCTTTTTTCTCTCCCTCCCTTGTTCTTTGGTTGTTGTGTATTGTACAGAAAGAAAAGATCGAGTAGGTTGGTAGGGGGGAGGGGGTACGGATGCCCCGATCGTGAACGAAGTCAGCGTGGCAAAAATAAAATGAAAAAGCTACCTTGTCACTCTACTGTGCTTGGACCTTCGTGTGCACATGTAATCCTATCGGAAAATTAAAATCATGTCCCGCTCCCCCTGCTTTCCCGCCTCAGACGTCATCAGTTAATATCCGGATCCCCGGCATAGCGTTCAGGGAAAAAATTATATACGATCTGGGGATATCTCGGCGCAATTCATACAGGAACTCCGGTCTTTCTTTTAGGGGGTGACATGACCCATGTGTAACGAACGATAGATAGTACGAGTAGCTTCGTGGCAGAGATAGTACTATCGCTATATACAGTAATTTGTGTCTCTATGAGATGCAAAGACAGACATCAACAGTATCACTTAATCCTTTGAAACACCCATAAAAGCCAACTGCCTGACTTGACTCGCAGCTTCCCCCTGTTCCCTATCCACTCTAACCTCCTCACCAACAACAGTCAACCTCTTCCTGAGCACTGCCACTCTTCCTCCTTCTTCAGTCCTTCCTTTCACTCCTTTGACCTCACTGAAGAGGCTTGTCAACTCCTGGTCAAGCGCCTCGTCTGTACCATGTACCATCGCGCCGTTCCTTGCTAAGGGTTTTCCTATACTTGGTCCACCACGCATTTGAATCAGTTCAATAGCTACCCCGAGTTTATCTAGTTCGTTGGATATGTAGGGTTGATCAAATGTTGCTGGCCACATTACTAAAACAGTTACCAATACCATCACAATTATCGCTGACAGTGAATGACGAAGGGTCCGGGGAAAGACTCCACTCACTCATAGGAACTTGGAATAGTATGCCTTCCATGGCCGAATTACTACCTCCATGAGTCAAGAATAGTGCAGTAGCCTATCAAACAAAGTCAGCAACCCCGCAAGTTTGCCCCCTCAAGATCTATCAGAGGGTACTGAGACTGACCCGATGACTCAAAATCGCACGCTGAGGTGCCCAAGCAGCCAATAACCCCTTATCTCTCCCCTTTCCAATCCTTGCCCTCATGATCTCCTTAGTTTCTTCCGGCGCATTACCCTCAGCCATGATATACCTCGCCTCAAGAGCTTCCAGTACATCCAGCAAGACGACGAGTTGTTGGTGTGTGGGAGCATACACTGCCGAACCAAAGCTGACTTGGTCGGCCCAGCCCGTGTAGAAGTTTTCATTGCCGAATCGAATAAAGCTCACCTGACGTAAATGACGCTCTTGTCATCTTGTGCTGCATCGAGATACGCTTTACATGCGCCTTGTGAATCTTCTACACTCCATTCATCGGTACTTGCTTCTGGTAATTGGAATCCTATCGAATAGAAAGCTCCAAACTTGGAGAATTAGCCTCACACCTAGCACGACTATTACGTAGGAATAGTATCTAGGGCATACCTGTTTAGCCATTGGTTCATGTAGCTCTTTGGTGAATATCGATGGCCAGCCCACGATCAATCCGTCTATCCAAGCTGGAATGACCTTGAAGATAGCAGCCAAGGTGTCTACTCTAAGCGCAGCTGATTCTACAACGAACAATCAGCGAGCTGCGTCATAATACACGGAGAGAAAGCAATTAGAGCGGCAAAGACACTAAAGACCGCACCTTTAGGTACGGGATTTGATTCGTACACATCTACATGACCATCCAGTTTGAGCAACGAGGAAACATACGTCGAAAAGTGAACTTACAGAACGGCCAAAGACCTGGAATCTGAACCAAATCACCATTGGAGCTGATCAACTGATCCGATAGAGTCAGGACTTGAGTTACTTATATCTTATCATTGAAAGGTAATGAATAACTTGCCTCATCGGCCAATTTCTCTTTCGCTAATTGGTCTCCTGATTGAGCTACCACGGCAAGACAACGTTGAATGAAGTTGCCATAACCTTGAACATTGAGCAATAGACTTGAGAATAGTCAGCGTGCGAGCTATACGATAACACAAAAGGGTAGAGCCAACAAGAGGAGAATAGAACGGATGTAGCCATCAAGAGAGACGGTACGGATACAGCCAACCAGAGGAACAGAACGGATACAGCTAATAAGAGAAGAACGAGAAGAATACCGCCAACAAGAGAGATCACATGATACAGCCAACAAGAAACATCGAAAGCATCGAGCTAACAAGGGAGAAAGAAGTGGACAAGGCAAGCAAGAGAAGATCAAGCGGAATGATAGAATCACCAAAGCAGAACTTACAAAGCAAGTGACCCTTCGCTGTAAGGTCCAAATCCCAGAACCCTGATAGATGGATTATCAGGATATTTCTCTGCCGTACTTTTCTGTACTTGACGAGCATATGCTCCTAAAGTGAGATCCGAAATAATGGCCGTCAAAGGGATTTTCGGAACAACAATCTCTTCTCCAGATAAAGAATCTATGAGTGGATCAAGCTAAATTATATCATCAACATTTAGCATTCCTTCACCCTCGACTTGCCGTTTGTACAAGTATAGTTTGAGTACTTACATCGACGATATGCTGTAAGAGAGGTTCAAGTTCAGTCAAACATTGTACTCTGAAACCACCACGAGGATTCCACATGCCATCTTTGACCTGACGCTGTTCGCCGTAATGCACGATACGTCGTCGCGAGGGGTTGACAATAGCTGGGTATTGCGCAAATTCGAGCGCTGCCGCAGAGGCTCGTGAAGATGCTATTAGGATAGTCAGGTGTAGATTTGGGTTCAATTGCTGAAGAGCACTTGAGAGGCCAATGAGGGAACGGGTGTGGGCCCATCTAGGGGGTTTGTTAGTCATGTATCATTTATAGGTTGGACACAAGTACAGGTACAGGGGAAGAGGAGGAGATGATAGGGACAGACAGCGATAGATGGAGATGAAGGACGTCAAGTCATGAGGACATGATGGTCAGGCCAAGGACGTGATTGGTGAGAACGTACGAAGGGTAGGTAACGACGAGATAATGGGTTTGGTCAGACATGGCTGTGGAAGTTGAGATCTGGTTAGATATGGGCCTGGCCTGGATATTGAAAGATGAGATAGTTCAAGAGGTTGGTCAGTCGAGAAATAATTACAAGAGATTCATCTTGTACGAGAATCAACCCACCGACGTGGAGCACAGGATGAGTGTCCCTCTTGCCGCTAAGCCGTTCAAACCGACTCTAATCATGTCGGGCAACCGGTCTCATCCTGCAAAGTCACGTGGTAAGAGCTTGAACTGGGACAAGTCCTATAGGGTAGGGGTAATGAGCTGTTCATGAGAGATGAAGACTGGTTCGATGGGATGTTCATACGAGTTGCAGACAACTCAGACCATTCACTGATGTAGTCATCCATCCCATGTACTCTTTGCAGGAGGTAAAGATAACATTTAGGTTCGTAAAAGACTCGGCATAGGATCTAGACGGCAACTACCGGTCCGGAATGGATGTCGCCGTGTTCACAACGAGGCACAGGAAACAGCAAGTATTACCAAATATCACCTCACACATCTAACCATTACCATTTCCCCGTATCTCCCACAAAGCCATCGTAGTATCTCATCTTCAACAAAAATGTCAACTACGAACCATCCTCTAGCCTCCTTAGGCAAAGTAACAGACTTTACAATTGAGCAAAACGACCAAATCGCCTCTCTAGTCGCGGAACAAGAATCTCTCGCACGTCTTTCCGCCTTCAACTACGAAACAGCTTGGACGATCGGTAATACGATCCGAAGTTTGTTTTTGGAGAGATACGATCCCAAGAAGAATGGCGTCTCGGTCAAGATAGAAACTTCGACAGGACATGTCTTGTTTAGTGCCTCGGTTGGGGATGCGCCAGGTGTCATGTTGGGGAATTGGTGAGTCTTGTTTCAGCTGTAAGGGTAAGGGTCAAAGAGGTATTTCAGAAGACCAGGATAGGAAGGAGGAAGAGGATAGGAAAGAGGACGAGGGGGGAGACGAAGGGGAGGAGGAGTTGAAGAGGATCGATACTCTCATATATATACACACACACACACTTGCACACACATGATTTTGCTAAAACTGACACCTACACTTCAACAGGTCATGGGTAGAAGGTAAAGCCAAAGTAGTTAGGAGAATGGGTAAAAGTTCACTTCGAGTTGGTCGAGAGTAAGTGTCTTTCCTCACTCACTCACCCGTTCCTTCCTTCCTTTCTTTCAGTCTATCATCACCTATACTTTTACCTATACCTACTACTCTTGCTTGTGCCAAGACCTAAAGTAAACAATATCAAAGAACCGAGCTGATTCTCATTTATTCCTATCTCAGATTAGCAAGTAAAGGCAGGGAACCAGAATCTCAAGGTCTTTATTGGCCTGAATTCGTATGTCATGGAGGTGGTAAGTTTTACATTTCCACATGAGTCGGTGGACCCAACCTTCTGCACGTGTATACAGATGCTGACCACCTAAAATAGCTTTCCCTATCTTTGTCAAAGTCAGTTCTGTTTCCACTCTCACTGAAAGATCAACATGGTCTGTTCTGCCACGGAGCTAATTAATTGATACAGGGTGTTGACGTTGGACCTATTGGCGCTATTATGGTCTCTGGTTTAGCTCAGCTTGAGGATCATCAGGTATCTATTTCTTTATTCGTCTGAACAGGATCGAAAGCTGATTCTAATTCATGCAGCTCATCGTTGATGCCTTGGTTAAGAGCTCTCATCTCCTAGCTTAACTGTAATGTGTGACAATAGGCAGAATGTATGACGTCCGGAAGCTTTGACAGCGAAGAGGGCTGTGACAACGACTGTAATCTATCACACAACTGGGAAACGACTGCAATGTGTTACACAACTGGGAATGTCACACAATGCATTGACTATGAATACAATTCTCTAATCCCGCTTCAAACTTCTTGTGACCAAGAACGTCTTCTCTCCATCCCCTTCTCCCAAAGCATCCAGCTCCTCAACCGCCATTCCCGGAGCGAGCTTCCCTTCTCCGACCAGGTCATCCGTTGGTCGTCCTTTCTTCATCACCACATATACTTCTAATCCGTCGCCGACCTCGATGTGTCGTTCAGTCGCGGATGTGAATGAGTCGACAACGAGGGCGAGCACGGTAGAGAGAGGGAGGTTGCCCGGGATGAAAGGCTCAGCTCCGGGCTCGGGTGTCTGATTCTTGAAGTAGATCTTGGTCGAGTCAGCCACAGCTCGAACACACAATGCGTTCTACTAAGAGTGACAACGCCTACTCACTTGGTTATCAAGGAATGGTTGAAGGATCGATTGTGCAGCTCCCGCAGCTCGACATGATTCTCGCTCATAAGTTCCAACAGGATCATACGAATACACAGCACCAGTGCCTACTCGTTGTCAGCGTATGAACTTGAGGCAGAGCGCAATCACTGACCGTCTTCCTCGATTCCCCCAAGAATGTTGTACACATAGTAAGGGAAGAACCGCTTGCCATATAATATGGTCTGAATCATCCTTGCGATTGACTTGAGAGGCATCTGCTTGTGATGTGCGTGTTCATACCACTACATGCCTTTGTGAGCTTGCATCTAATTGATGATTTTGCTAGCTCACCTCTAATCTTTGCTTGACCTTTTTAACAAAGTTGTTTCCGTCCGCTGCGAATCCGTTTGTTGCGAGTACAGCCCTATCAGTTCTGAGAGACGATTCATCAGTTTTCCAGTCATTCAAATACGACGTGATTCAGAGAAAGGAAGGGAGGAAGTTAAACAATTCAACTTACAACTGCCATACTTTTCGTGCGTATCGAGTCTGGATACTGTATCCCTGACTTTGTCGAGTATCCCCAGCAATGACACTGAAGTCTTTCCCGGCAATAGCAAGGATTGTACCTCCGTTGTCTTCGTAAGGGTTAAAGGCACTGAGAAAGCATGAGCTTGGCGGGCAGAAAGAACATCGTACAGCGAGCTCACTGTTGAATTGGTGCAGAAGTCAGCTCGTGCAGTGCTGCAGACCGCTCTGCATGCATTGCCATTGTGATTTCAAGTCGCAAGGAATGTAGACTGGCGAGGGATATGAGATTCAAAGTCAAACGAGGACCCAAGCTACAGGTGGACCTCATCCACCAACCAGAGCAACGCGTAACCGTAACCCCCACGGCGATTGGCGGCGATACGAAGATGTGGCACCTCACCCTCCCCCTGACGTTTCGAATCTGTCACAGTGTTGTTGTTCCTGATTGTCGATCTCTTCTTTTTGCTTTTTGTTCATTCCAAACATCCAACTTGCAACCCCTTGCAATCACGTATCAAATGTAGTTCTTTCAACTCTCAGACGTCCAATGCCGCAGACAAAGCGACCTGCATCGTTGTGACCTGCAACACATGCATAGCTATCCCCATCCTCGTGTACCCCGTGTTCGTCAGAGGCTGACAATGGTGTGGTCGAGATGCGTTTGCTCGATAGAGAAGGGGTTGTATATGGAAGTCTTGCCGCTGATGTTTCTCGATCTTCTACACTCACTAAGGTCTTACTTCGTGAACGCTGCTTGCTGAATCTTAACCTCCTCTATCGTAGTGTCCCCATCATGTCGGATCAACACCTTGCACCTCCTCGGCCTGGCTTTATCAATCCGGAAGATACCGTTCCTCTCTCTCCACCTCATCGACCACCGTTCGCACACTACCACTCATCGACTTCCCTTCCTGCTACTCCTCGTACTCCTTACCCACCAAGCAACATTCCTAGCCAGCCCACGTCCTCATCAACCTTGACTCCGTACCTTACTCTGCCACCAAGGCTCCTTCTCACAACACTCTCACCGGCACTACTCCCGCTGATTCTCACAATCGCCCACCTCATAGCGAATCGCTCGTCAACTGCGTCTCTCGCCTCGTCTCTCAAATCATCTGTGCTATCAGCATGTGCGGGCCTGGCTACTGGCGCAGCATCTTTACAGACTATGCCGCGGTATTTGGCAATGCAAACCAATGCTGCGGCTATACAAGCTGGTCAAGCGACGATTATAGGAATTGGTACAGCCCTGATGGACGTCGTGACTATCCTCGAGGTCGTTCTGAACTTTATGGTCGACACTTACCGGAGCATGCTGATGTGTACTATCGAACTAGCCGTGAGGGGTACCCTGGAAATCCTCATAGGTGCTGTTCAAACGGTGAGCTAGATTGAGCTGAAAGTCACGGTATCCCAACTGAAAATGATGTGCCAGATTTCAGGTGGTGTCACAGACAGCCTGAATGCTGTCCGGACAAATATACAAAGTGATATCTCGTCAGCCAATAATGTCATTCAGCAAGCAGTCGCCAAGGTCAATGTGAGAGGCTCCCACTTATCTTTCGAAGGCTATGTGCTGACAGCACAGACTGTGACTTCTAACATCGGAGTGACCATCTCAGTCCCAACATTTTCCGTCCCCTCCCTGACATCTCTCGAGAACGTGACCATCCCAACAGGTTTCGAAGACACATTGATAAAGCTCAACAACACCCTTCCTTCGCTTGATGACCTCCGCGACAAAATTGACTCGATCATCGATACACCTTTCGAGCTCCTCAAATCAGACATCAACTCGACCCGTTTGGAAATCGCCGTCAGCTTCAACGCTTCTGCTCTTCCCGTTCCGTCCCTCTCGTCTCTGGCCGCATCGCAAGGCAACAGCATCCAGGACACACTTTGTTCAGACCTCGATACGTCCTTGATAGACGATACGGCCAAGGCCCTCCACAAGGTCTCCAATGTCGCTATCGGGTTGATGTTCTTCCTCTTGTTTTTGGTGTGGGGTGCGATGTGTTTCTGGGAGTGGCGAAAGTGGCGAGCAATGAAGGAAACAGTCGCAACCATTGAAGACGAATGGGCGAGGACTGGCAGCAGAGATCCTTGGCGGGTCGTGGCTATCGTGGAACATCCGGTATTGGAACGATATGGCACAGCGATTCTACATCGCTTGACACTAGCTGAGCGAACGCGGACAAACATCAGATGGTACCGTGAGTGACTCTTGACTGATGGTGGAACCAGCTTATATTATCAGTGGGATATCTTGCACATCCAACTTGTCTCGCTCTGCTGTTCATTGCTCTTCTTGGGTTCCTGTCGCTGCAATTCCAGATCCTCGCTTTGAACGCCATCAAATCGCACGCTCGAGAAAATGCAAATGCAACAGTTGCGGCGTCTACCAGCAGCTTGACTGCTAAATTGAATGACATGGCACTCAACGAGAGTCGGCAATACGCCTTGGAATTCAATAACGCAATGACCCAATATCAGCAGCGGATCAATGACGATCTCTTCGGTTCTTGGTTCAATACTACCGCTGTCACGCTCAATGCGACGCTTGTAGAATTCTACAATGGCGTTGAACAAGGTAAGCCTGCGACAGCTTACAGCAATACGGTCGTGCTGATGTCGTTTCAGCTCTCAATCTCACCTTCGGAGGAACGATCCTTTATGGTCCCGTTAATACATTCATCTACTGTATTCTAGGATCCAAGATCACCAACCTTGAGCAAGGCTTGACTTGGCTTCAAGCCAATGCCCACGTCACTCTTCCCATGATTTCGGACGACGTGCTCACGCTGTCGAACGATTCGATGAACGAATTGGTCGCACCAATCTCTTCTGCGGCAGTCGGCTCGAGCGGTAATAGTACCGACGACGGAATTGTTGGCACGCTCATCGATCATTTTGAACAAGCTCTTGTCACCGAGCGTAACTTTTACGCAATCCTACTAGGTGTATGGATCGGTTTTGCGCTTATCGGTCTGGCTGTTGTCATGTGGCACTCTGGTGGTCGAGAACGTTATCTCGCTTATCGCGGTCGAAATACGAACGAGCGAGGAGATAATGCGGTAAAATCAACGATATGGCCCTGGACGCAAAAATCACACCCTATATACGATGGTTACACTGAGAAAGAACGACAATTTCGAGGCATATCCCCCTCGCCTGCACCAGTACCAGTACCAGTACCGCGTATCGTGGAACCGGGTAACGACTCATCAGCAACATCTTTCTTTGACCCACGACGATCTGTTGACCCGATTCGACCCATCACTGAACGCAAAGGTACTTTCGGCTCAACGTTCTCGTCCCTCGCTGCTCCAGGTCAAGCTTTCCTCAAGATGACGAATCGATCCCGGTCCGACGATGGTCGTGCTCGTTTAGTAGAAGGAGGAGCTAGTTCTGAAAAGTACAATTCGACATACCAAGACTCGTCCGCGACGAGAATGGAGACCCCACCACCTTTCTGGGTCAACAAATTCTATCGAGCTGTCGAGAATGCTAAAGCGTACTTTCCTACACGTGGTCAACGACTTGGTGCGGAACTGATGCGTGGGGCAAGTCAGCGAACTGAACGATCATTCGGCGCAAGTCAAGTCCCGACTCCTGTGGTTGCAACTTCGGCAGAGTGGCGAATTAGAGAACCAAGTTGGACCATGATAGATCCTCGAGTCATTGGCAGGGACATAGATGGTAGTGATTCACGATATCCAATCCTCGCTTCATCGTCCACCAACACTGCACCTCATCCAGTATATCCACGTCCAATGTCTAGAGCACCTACAATTCAAGAAGGTACTTATCTGACCAATCCATTCCAAGAACCCTTAACGCCACCTCCTCCTTTACCAACCAAACACGACTCTATCGATTACCTCCAAAGAGACAACGATGACAATGACGATGCCGATGAGGAGAACTATCATGCTCGGAGAGCAAGAGAAGAGCTGGTGTCACCTTCTTCATCGAGCACTAAGAGTTACTGGTTGGGTCAGGCTAGTGTGCAAAGTGCTGCCAGAGTTCAAACGGGTACTTCGGCACTGGCGACCATTCTGGCCAATATGGAAAGACGACAACAACCTACCGAGCAGGCTCGGGTGAACGTAGATCCGTTTGTAACGCCGTTTGATGATGAGCATGAGAGTGGTAGTATGCGTAGGATATGAGTGAATGCAATAACCTGTAGATTTGGCCGTAATTGGCACAAGAGCATAAATTGATACATTGGTCTGCACACCGAAAATGACCAGCAGTGCTTATCCCTTTGGCTCATCTCTAACATCTGCTACTCAGGAAGAGTTTGCCGATGGAGGTCTGAGTTGATAGCGATACCTGATGTTTTGAAAGAGAGAAGGTGATTGATCTCAGCAGGCTGTGTCTTGAACGGTAGCTCGTTGGTGGCATTTATGTCACAGTATCATTTCGGTATCTGCGCATTAAGGGACGATATAAGCTCAGTCGCTATCCGCCTTCCCTCCTGAGAAACATATAAGCTCGATCGCATTGAAGAGAAGAGAGCGATAACTCACCAGAAGAAGAGGCCGTATTCGTGCCGCGTCGAACCCGTCTGGTCCTTCTATCCGCATTCCGCAAACCTTGCCACCACCAGTGAAGAAGATGTGCAAGCGATCTGTACATGCAGCTTCCTCTTGCGCTGTGGCATCTAGGAAAATCTTTTCGCTCCCTGGTACCTTTGGATCAAGTTTCATCAACCACCAAAACTAAAGCCAAAACGCTTTCGAAATGAAGGCTGAGTAGACTCACTAAGTTGAGAGTAACCAAAACTGGCAGTTCTTCTCTTGCTTGTAACGCCTCGACCCCTTCACCGTCCAGATCCAGATCCCAATCATCTCCACCTCCTGCTCTCCTTGCTTTACCTCTCCCTCTTCCAGCTTTAACAGCGGCTTTTATCCCTGCTAAATCCCCCTCGCCAGTCGTTGCATCGACCTCTGCACCTTCCCATCCTATCCGCTTTGTCTTTGGGATCTTCAGATCACAAAACGCCGCTCGTGCCGCAAGTGCTAATGCTGTCGGTACTGCTGCTGCAGCTGCAGAGAGGACAGTGAGTTGGAGGTGAGGGATAAAGTATTTTGTTGGTGGAAGGATTGGAAGGGGTGGTAACGAAGGAACGAAATGGTCAGATAGGAGCGATGCATATAATGTTGAAAGTTGTGATAATGATTGTGATGATAATGAAGGATATGCTTGAGGCGTACTAGATTCATTCAGATTACTTCTTCCCACCTAAAAGAAAAAGGTATCCAAGGGGAAAGAAAAATGCTCACACATCAACCTCAACTTGACAACGCCATGCTCCAGATGAAGTAGCGTCCACATCACCAACTTCGAGCCTCACTCCTGCAATTACCTCTGTACCACCTTCAATAGTCACTCGAGCACTACCACTAGCATGTGGCGCATCACCATATGAGACCTCAATTGGACGAGGCTCAAGTAAGGATCTGCCGTCAAGTCTTGTCGGGGTCGACTTGTGAGAAAGACCAGATATGATATATGACCGTTCCGCAGGCGAAAGAGAGGTCGCCATATCTGTAGAGATCTGACTGGAGGTCCTTAACAAGGTAAAGAAGGGAACTATGGATCGAGTTTCAATAAGGTGGTCACTGAAATCTTTGATTTTGCGTTGCATTTTACCGGATTTGCTTACGTCATCATGAATTTACACGTCCCTTTGAGTTGGAACCACTACTTGTATCCATGTCATGACTTTGAAGACTCCATCTTGTACTTACCCAAAGCCTAAAGTGCAGATCCGAGACTGTCACCACCGGAAATCGGATTAGAAATGGATACCTCAATCAGTACTCCAACGACGGGCGAACCCTCGAGCTCATCTTCCATGCCTCCTCCGGCTTTCCAATCCGCCTCTTCAGTACTGAAGACCCCTGGCAATTCTCTCCGCAATGCCTCAGGTGGACAACCACCACTACCTCCGCCTCCATTTACTCCTCCCACTCTATCAACGTCAAACACCTCTAACACTTCCGAGCCTGCAGGCCCTGTCACTCCTGTACGGGCAAAACCAATTAATCGGCCAGCAGCCAGCAAGAACGCCATCGTCTACAATGCCGTACAGGTAAGACTTCCTTAGAGATATGAGGTGATGCTGATGTGCTTAAGAGAAGGAATCCAGTGTTACAGTCCATCAAGAATGTTGGTATTGAAATTGGAGATATTGTAGCAGATTATCAAGTCGGTACACATAACGGTGTCCTTTTCCTCAGGTAAGCCAGCACTCTAGACTTGAGGACCTTTTATTAATGCTGTGTAGCCTCAAGTATCACCGACTGCATCCTGAATACATTCACCAGCGAATAGAAAAGATGAAAAACCATTATAAAGTCCGCATCCTGCTCGTCCTATGCGATATCGTCAGTATCATCCTTAATTTTCCCCTTTTATCTTCATTCAGCTAAGCATAGAAATAGACCGAACATCAACAATCACTGCGTGAGATCACCAAGATTGCCATCGTTAACGAACTCACAACGTTTGTGGCTTGGACGTGAGCGTTACGCTTCCCCGTAGACTGTTTCAAGCTGAACGAAAGGAAAGAAACGATGAGGTCGCACAGTATCTTTCTACATTCAAAGCATATGAGCATAAAGGCGACGAAACACTCAAAGAGCGGATACACCAGGCCTATCCAGATCAATTGCAACATGTGCTCACGAGTGGGAAGAAAGTCAACAAGACAGATGCGGAGAATCTGGCTTCTCAATTTGGGGTGAGTCACCCAGTCTCTCTCGAAAGACGCTAGTGCGCACAGAGCTGATACGAGGGAAATGTAAAGTCATTTGCAAACATCTCAAGACAACATTTCAAAGTGCTCGCAAATGTGAAAGGTCTCGGGCCAACCAAGGTCAACTCACTGTACGAAGCTTTCAATAAGCCTTTCATCGTTGGCGGACTGAAGCGTGGAGAAGATGGGGCGGCAGCGGCAGCCGGACCAAATGGAGCGGGAGGTGTTACAGCTCGAGGGACAATAAGCAGAGCTAGCGGGGACGAAGATGGAGGTGCTGCTGTTGATGAAGGAGAAAACAGGAAGAGAAAGGATCCATCGGCTGATGTGGAAGGCGAGGAGGATGTCGAAGAACCTGGCTCACCGGAATGGCCATCCGACGAAGACGACGAGGTGGAGGGAGATAGGGCTGGGAGAGAATCAAGTCGGTCACCTGGAATCAGCCCAGAGCCGAGGGAGAGTGTGATCAACGACGGGGATCAAATTGGCACAACAATTTGGCGAGATCCTCTTGATGATGACGATGATGATGAGAGGGCGGAGAAGAGACCGAGAATCGATACGTGAAACCTTCCTAGAGGTCGTCATGTATTCGACTGCACATGTCTCAGGATAATTGTTCAAAGGCTGAATTTCGCGATCGAATGCTCGCATATCTGATCCGATCACCCACACTTGTCAGTCGGCTCATCAAGCTCGACGCCCTTGGTGGCCCTTTGTGAAACCGAACAGCAACACGATCCACGATCAGTCGAGGGATCGACAGGCCGAGCGGTATCCAGGGCTCCGGAGATGAGTCAGGCTCGGACTAGCCGGCACAAACGCCGCCGCCGAAGGATCTGGATCTGCAAAGTCAGCGTGATCAGAAGCCGACTAGAGCGAGGTCCAGACAGATACTATCTTGCCAGGCTCGCTAGTTTTTGAGTACCAGTCGCCGTTCGCGCCGAGGAACTTGATCGCGACCTTCTATCGACGAAAAGACGACGATAAGGCGGAAGCAAATACTGTGGCTGAAACGAGTTAGATGCCTTTGTCTCAGGAGCTGGTGCCTGGTTTGATGAGCGCAAGGAACAATAGGAAGAAAGCAATGCTGTTCCAGCTTTCGATTCCCATTCTTTTGGTATGGCGACTCTCGGGACGATGCAATATGGCGTATGTTTCACCAGAAACCAGCAAAATAATAAGCCCGACTTCCAATGGCTACGGAGTGTTTGTGATGATTCCGGGCTGGTGGCCAGCGTTGATCGTACCTCGCCACTTGAAGTTCAGGGCCTTCGGCGACGAGATCACGACACGACCCAAAGGCAAGACCCAAAGACGAGTCATACGATGAGCGGAGTATGAGGATCCGGACCGAGAGAGTTCAACCCAAGTCAAGGATGATCAAGCATAAGCATAGCGGCGCCGATGGCGACCAATTCTCCTCACGCGTACGGAAGGGGATCAGCATCATAGATAAATCGGCCCCCTTTTGGCGTCGACACTGCGGCGGCTAGTTCGGCGAGGGTAGGTGCACCGAGCGCTCGTCCTCTTCGATAGCCTCCGTGATGAGGGTATTGGACTGATCGACCTTCCTGGGCCTAAAAGGGAGGGTTCAGGGCGTACGTACAGACAATGGATACACGCGCACATCCTCATCCACACACGACACACACACACAAAGAGTCTCTCCACACACATCAGACGGAACCCCGATGTCGCCGGTCTGAACTGCATATGGTGAAGACGAGCAGAGAGTCGATAACTGTATGGGCATCCAATCGCCGATACGACCTTTCCGTGTTCGCCTCAGCCACGCCCTTGTAACCCCCGAGCCGGTCTGCCGACTGGACGTGTGAACTCATATCTGCTTTCAGATAAAAATCAACAAGGAGAACCGAGTTCCGGTTTTTGTTTACAAAATCCCCATCAACATCGATTTGTGATCCTTCGCATTGTCGATCTCACGGACTGCCGCCCCGCCCTCAATACTTAAGCGTCAAACCTTCCTGCCCTCCCTCGACACATTCTGTCGTCTGTCCGTTTCCCCCGGTAGCCCCTCCTCTACACTCATCCAGCATCCTTGTCGAGATAGTGTCCGATATCCTCTGCTGCTTTGGTGCTCTGAAGCTGTGAAACTCCACTCGACAAGAGTGTGTAGTCCCCGTCTAGATACACTCCTTGTGTCTGTCCTTCTATCCGGACTTGGTTGTTCATCACCGAAATCCCCACCCTTTCGAGATGTTTACACAACACCGAAATCCCCACCCTTTCGAGATGTTTACACAACCATCCACGCCGCGTACTGGGACTTGGACAAGGTATAATGCTCTCGCTGGTCGACCCGTGTCCTCTTCCTTTCCCCATCCCAACGAGGATTTCTCTTCCACACTCACACCCACACTCGCACCTACACAGCCTACCAACAACCTCAACAATAACAATCACACTCCGTCCACATACCATCCGTCTCCGTCTTTGTCCTCTTCGTCGCCTAGCCACGCTCAGCTGCTCACTCCGTTCTTCTTACATCGAGGACGACCTTCACCGGACACGCCTGACACGCCTTCACCTGCTAGTAGACAGATGCCCGCCTACAACCATTCACCTTCCCCCCCTGCCTCCTTTGGGATCCACGGTACCACTTTACTCGTCAACGAGCCTGCCATGCTGTGAGTTCCACTCTTCATCTTGAGCTTTATACCTAAATCTACTGGTATCCTTGGGACGCGGCTATGGCCGCAGAAAAAGGGGACAAAGCGATGAGCACGGGCTCCTGGCGATCACTTGAAACCGTCTCTGACTCACACGTGGCAGTTTTTGTTGCCACGCCCTTTCGTCACCTCGTCGCTTCTTTTTCATCTTGTTCTTTTTGTCATTACTCTCCCCCTTTGTTACACGAGACAGACCACAACAATAAACAATCAAAGTCATCATCATTGCTGACTATTCTTGAAAAGCACTACCGCTTCTTCGTGCGACCCTCTCGGTCACGGTCAACCCGACGGATTCATCCAACACGCCCAAGGTGGTCTGCAATCCAAATCCCACAATCAGCATCGTCCCATCCTTCGACAGTCTTTCTCTCATGGCAATGTCCTCTATAACACTCCCTCTCCCTCACCCTGGCCTCGACGAATCATGACCTCCCAGACGACTGACAGCGTCCCTACCATCGTCGAGCGTCCGCGCGCCACCGTTGCCAACCAGCCGTTTGCCACCCCCGCCACCCCAGTTGTCCCACTGTCAACCTCCGAGGTGGCCCCTGGCACGGCGGTGAGCGCTCAGACACACGAAGGACAGGCGTTTTCTTCTCTCGGTGCACCTTCCATGCCAAGTAACATTCCGTCTACGTCCTCATACCATCCTCAGGACAGCAACTCGTACGACATCACTCCCTCGTCAATGGCCTACACCGACGAGGCTTCCTTCCATACCACCTCGTATGCCGGATCATACGATTCGAGCTTTCCAACTTCTTCCTGGCCGGTAGACACCGAGCTATCACAGGCCCCAACAACACAGTCGGGTCATCCGGGGGCATACGCCGCATGCCGTCAGGCGCAGTTCCGGCACTACTTTTCTCCTGCTATGACTGCCCAGTTTAAGGAGATCGAGCCGATTCTTGCACCCGGCGAGCTCCCTTCACCCCGTCCTCCCATGTCGTACGCTGCTTTAATCGGTGAAGCATTACTGCTTTCTCCACCTCCTCATCAACTGTATGTTTCAGAGATCTCCGACTCGATCAAGCGGCGGTATGCATGTGAGTCATCCTTCTTTCATTGCTCCTTGTCGTTTTTTCGAGCCCGTGGCTGACTGTTATAGATTATCGTCAAAACCCAACTAAAATCTACAACGGTGTTAGACATCAGACTTCCCTGTGCAAGGCGTTTGTCAAACTCCCTCGACCATTCGGCGATCAGTCTGGTGGAGCTCGCAAATGGGGCATACGGGCGGGATGTGAGACATGGTTCGCTGGAGGAGGATATCACCCACCTGGTGGCAGTACTTCACCTTCCAGTACAACCTCTCCTAAGCTCCCTTCGTCCTCTGGCGGTGGATCAGTCAAGCGTTCCGGCGGTAAAGCTAGAACAACAGCCCGAGCCAAGCAGCTTGCGATCGGTACGAGCTCCCCACCCGATTCCAAAAAGTCTATCGCCACCGAGGGCAGCTCAGCCAGCATGCCATGGTCAGCTCAAGGCCGCTCAGTCGGTCCAGCATATGACGGCGGACGACCTTATGCTCCTTACCCTCAGCCCAACTACCAACATACGACGCAAGGATTCCTGCCGCCAGGGTATCACTACGTTCCCGTGCCACCGGTGCAAGGCCACCCTCAATCGCACGTCAATCAGCCCATGTACGTCCCAGTGTGGGGTGGAGGCGGGTATCCGACTCCGGCCAGTCAGACTTGGTCTCGTCCCTTGCCGATTGTCGATGCCCAGCAGCAGCAGCAGCAGCATCAACACCAACAGCATCATCACCAACACCAACAGCAGCAGCACCAACCGCAGCAGCAGCAGCAGCAGCAGCAGCCGCCATCATCGTCGCCTGATTATCGACAACATACCGCATACGACGACTCACGCTCGATACTGTCTCATGGGTCTGAACACAGTTATCGTGAAGATAGGGGATCACCGACATCACTTCATTCGCATGGTGCTTCGCCGAATGACCTATGAGGGAAATTTGGGGGTTTATATTACGATTCTGTGAAGGTTGCATCGCCGGACTACGAGTTTCGTTTACGTTTACGAGTCTCCTTTTACGATTAAAGAATATCACGACCTGGCACTAGTTAATTCAAGTCTCATCTCGATTCGCTATCTCCTTTTTCTCAATCTCTATTCTATATCACGCCTTCCTCAAACTCGCTGGCACGAGGCTAGGTCATAGTGCGTTGTTGTAGCTACCTCTTGTAACGACCTACCGGTACACCTACATTATTCCCAATTGATTTCTCTGTTATGCGATATACCCTTCCTTGACTTTGCCTTTTTCTCACCTTTTCTTTCGTACTCTTTCTCTTGTCTTCTCTTCTCTCTTCCTCAATGTTAGCCGATACCCTGACTATTTACTCTTCTCTTCCTCTATAAGATGATACAGATTCGATTCGATATTCTGATTATATGTAGATACAGCTAGCTGTATGCATAGTATCGCTTGCTACAATATTTCGAGTACTGTGCACTGTACACTGAAATGCTGATAATTGACACTGACACTGACACTTTGCATGATCATCTATGTAATTTGTCATGTCATACAGTAGGTAGTCTTCTTGATTGACCGTATTCGTCGTTTGTACTGTACTTGGTTTATTCGTCTCATTTTCAATTCAATGTTCGTATCAAGATCTATTCTATTAGGATGTAATGGCAAATGGCAAATGGGAGTTCATATACTGTATTGTACCGGTAACGAATCACCAGACGAGGTAACATATTGCTCTGTGAGCAAGAAGAGTTTTTCGTCAGTTTTTTCGTTAAAGGACAAGTAACAAGAGAATAAGAGGATAAAGGATAGTGAATAGTCAACTCACAAGAGTGGGAAACCAGACATGAGTCCTATCCAGAATACGATATTACCAACAGTCTTATTTCGCCTTACGGCAGGTAATCTCCCTAGAGCAATCATTGGAAGTTGAGCCATCTGTACGAGTGTCAGTGATCAGTTTTATTCTTTTCCTCTCGCTTAAGACAGAAGTCAAGGGGTTTTTTTTTGGCCGTGTGCTCTGTTGGATCTAAATAACCAACCCTTCCACTTCATCCTCTCGCCTCCAAACATTCCTTCCTCCAAACCTCACTTCCTCCAAGCCTCGCTTCCTCTTTTCTTCACACCGTAACGAACAAAGTGAAGGACAACAACAAATAACAAAATGATGGGGAAAACTCACCTGCATGAGGAATAAATAAGGTCTGATCTTCTTGGTAACAACAGCCATGACGAGTTCATGACACAGTGCCGAAAGTAGAAAAGTGACAAATGTCGCTGAAGTCTTTGATAGTTGTAATCCATCCATTGTTGATGCGTAGACATGACGAAGTAAGAAACTCTATCAAGTGTGAATCAGTTTACTTAAATGATATGATATGGTATGATATGGTATGGTATGGTATGGTATGGTATGGTATATTTTGGGTAGTGCTGACCAACTCACGTGAACTGGTTTATTCCATTTACGTGAGAATTGGTCCCATGATGTAGAGTTCCACCAATCTTGATAGAATTCACGATCGGCAAAACTGTCAATTTCCGCGTCAGACACCTACTTCTCTTCTCTTTCTCAGCAGAGTATGCTTGTACTCACTATGAAAGCTCGGCAAAGCCTGTACAAACACATTCGAAAATGATACTTAGTTCTATCAGTATATTACTCTCCTCAACAAATTCTCGTCACTGACTAGAAGATACTATGTCCTTTATCAGTATTCTCCACTTTTCGGGAATAACGCAACGTACAGTAGATAATTGACCAACATCGGTAAGGCAAGTTCAAGATATGTACGAAGTAGTGATTCGCCCTTTTGTGGCGTATATGGCATGATGTAATGTTCCGTGATAAGGTAGATGAGTGAGAATGTACCAAAAGTCGCTGCTATCTTCTCAATCACTACCCATGGTCGGAGTCTACACCAGAATCACGATGATCAGAACGATGACATGCTTGTGGGATGTTAAGGTAGGTATGTCGACTTTACTCACGTGTTTGTCCGAGGATATTCGAGTTGATATACCAATGTAGGGATGAAGAGGTAATCGAGGAAATGCAGGTAAGTGACATTTTGAGGCCAGACGAGTCCCTTTGCTCCATTACTTCGCAACTCTTCCTCCATTGCATCGATATTTCGAGCCAAAATAGCTATACGTTCGTTGGGCGACCAAGCAAGGGGTGAGGGGGCGTGCGGCTCATGCGGCGTAGTAGTATGGGACGGTTCGAGCGAGGTACCGACAGGTAGATCCGATGTCGGACGAGGTAATGCGTCAGTCGCAGGTGGTCGAGAGCGTTTCTTCGCGGACGGTCCAGCTGTCAAGGAAGTAGCTGAACGACGTCGAAGTTCCACGGGGTCTGCAAGTGGCGAGTGAGCCAAAGCTGTACTGACTCCCTCGGACAATTGCCTTTTGAGCAAATCGGATGGGTCGGCGACGTAACTCGTCATTCCGCTCGAACTGATTAGACCTGGCGTGCCGACAGGCGTGGCGCTTCCTGAACCAGCCGCTAGTCGCTCGAGCTCAATTTGTCGTGCTGCGGCTTCTTCGAGGAGCTCTTCGCGAGATTCAGGCAGCGATTCGATCAACTGTGCAAGTTGCGCCTTCTCAGACTGAAGTCGGAAGTATACGGTGGCAAGCATGCCGTTGTGTGCCATGTATGAGTGCATCTTTGATCGTTAGCCGTGGAACGTGTAAAGCGTAGCAAGAAGCTAACCTTCATCAAGTTTGACAGACAATCTGAACCACTCTGTCAGCCCTAGCTCATTGGGTAATCAGGGCTCAGATCATGTGTCACGTACGTAGCACCAAGAATCCAGATTGCACCCAGTACCACTGTCTGTGATAGCCCCACCAAACAGCCAAAGCGAGATAGACCGTCTGAATCACGTGTTGAATAACCAAGCCAGAGTAGTAGTAACTGATCCATCGGTTTTGGAGAGCTTTGACGAATGGCACGCAGATGAACATGGTAGCTGTCATCAAGCCATCGGAAAGGGCCAGGACGAAAGCGTCCCGAGTTATCAGTCGGCCAAAGTTCCACGATAGTGGTGTACGATTCTGCTCCCAGGACTCTAGTGAAGTGCGCATGAATAGCAAAGCAAGACCTGAGGTGGTGTTGTTGTCAGTGATGGAGCACAGGATGAGCAGCTGGGAATGAGAGCTCGGGATGGCGAGTGCGCGTAGAGGGTGCTAGGGACAATACGACTACCGCAAGAGAGCTGGGGACAGGTATAGGAACAGTGCCATCATTGAGAACGTGAGAAGAAGCAGCATGACTTACCAATCCAAAATAAAGTAAAGAAACCACGAAATTCATCAGCCTGCGAGCGCACATTTTCCCTGTCAAGCGCCGACACTCTCGGAGTGAAAGTCAATAACGCCTTGAGCTGAGCATTCGACGAAGATCGATAGGGTCGTACGCGAACTTCTCCTCCTGGTGTAGGTATGACGCTATCGCCACTTTTAGATAAATCTGCAGTCATCTGGACAACTGGACTACCATTACCGTTGGTCGACGGAGGGGTGAGGTCGTTAAGTGGGATTGTGGTTGGAGGGGTTAAGTCGTTTAATGGAACTGTGGTCGGAGGTGGAGGTGGAGTACCGGGACCTTGAGAGGTTGATCTACGAAAGAGTATATCAGAATCAAGAATAAGATGGAACAAGGTGATGTGAGGTGATGTGTAGTGATACTTACCGAGTGGAGACCATGGCGTAAAGAACCTCCTTTGAGATGATGATGATGAGTGATGCGCAGTAGTTCGGTTATCACTAATCGTTTTCTCTACGCTCTGTCGTCTGCTTCTCAATCCTTATGTCCAGCGAAGACAAGAGCCAAAGTCACGATGGTTCTTGCTCTGTCCTGCCAAGCTGGTGGCGAGACGTATATAGTGATGTCACTGCGTAGCAATGTAAATGGGGTTGGAGCTCGAGACGTGAGGTGTGTGAGGAGAGACAGTGTTGACAAAACGTCAGTATAATCACTAAGCTATCTGCCTAATAATAGATATGATATGACAATTGTCCAGAGACGATATATGTTGAATAGAGAGGAGTAATAGACATGAAATACATAGCAAGACGTCGTGTCGTTCCTGGCTGCTGGAGCTACGAAGTCACAGGGGGCCCGGCCCGGTAATAATAATAATGACGAAAAAATATACATCCTGCTCATCCTCCACTGACTTTCAATCTCGTCTATCTCCATCAGTCAATTATTGAACATCTTGGCATAACCACGTAGTTCAAGAATGCCTCGGTACTACCTGCTCTCAAAGACGCTGGATCCCTTATTGGGCATATTCACTGGTCTATTAGCATATCAGCTACATGAGACTAATCCGCGTACTGCACCTCCAGAGGGACATACACTGCGCGAATTGGCTGTTTGGAAATGGGGTGAGATGAGATCTGCCAAGGAGGCTAGGGAACGCGTAGAGGAGGCTAGACATGCTGAAGAGTGGGAAAGAGTAAAGAAAGAGCTCGAAGTAGAGGGAAAGAAGTAGGTGATGGAGAGCGAGGGGAAGGGGAGGACGAGACGGGATGATGTATCCGGCATTTTGATTTGACGCTCTCTTTATTGTGAGTTGATTTGAGGATTTGTTAGCTAGCATTCGTTGTACTAGGCTGACGGTGATAGTAGTACTACGACATTTCTCATATATACCCTGCATACGAACTATATATCTATCTATCTAATCCGGATTCCACGCTGGATCTTTGGACCCCATCTGTATATACCGACCCATCGAAGACGAGACGGAGCAATAAGAAGCGAGATTGTAAAGTGAGGGAGAAGAGAGCATGGTGGAACGCAGTTTAAAGTGGGGAAGAAGAGAGGCAGTTTCCAAAATGATGGAAAGAAAGTATATTGTATAGTAGAAACGTCATGTCAGCGCTTGTCATTTGAGACATTCTAGCGTTGATTGAAATATGATGATGGAGATTAAAACGCACCCTCTGATTTTCTTAGGTGGCCTAGGAGGTCTGACGAACGTTGATGGAGCGTCGCCCTGGGAGTAACGTGAGAATGCCCATAGCTGCGATTATTATTGTCAGCTTCAGCCAGGGATACAATACAGTCGGTTCCGTTTGAAATCCAATGTCTTCCCGTCTGAGGAAGAGTAAGAGCAATTAAGTTTGATCCGCCCATCTTGAAGACTTCCCACTACACATGAAGACTTATATCTCTCTCTCTCTCCACAACTTATATCTCTCTCTCTCTCCACACAAACACACACACTAGTATAGAGAACGACAAGAATCGAAAGAGAACAGATGACTCACGATATATCTACACCTCATCAGCATCAACTCTCTACAATTCACAGTCATGCTTTTCATAAAGCACAACACACAGACAAAAAAACTCACCTTCGTTCTCTGGGTCCTAATCCAGCATCTTCCATAGCTTTCCCACCCGCTCTCCAAATCTCATTCAAACTCTGCCAACTTGCAGCTTGACTCTCGAGTCTCTTTTCTGCATTGCGGCCAATGATGGATAATAGATCTATTGGATTTGGCGTTTCGGCTATTTGGACGCAACATTATAGTCAGCTTTGGAGTCTAGGATAGAGGGAGAGGGTAACTCTACGATAGAGGGAGAAGGTAAGTCTACGATAGGGGGAGAGGATAGGATGGAGGGAGGGAGAGAATAGGATGAAGGGAAGGAGAGGGTAGGTCTACGATAGAGGGAGAGGGTGGGTTGATTGAGGAGGATCTCGATAATGACGGACTACAAGGAATGAATGGATGAACCTACGTGAGGGTTTGAGATCAGCTTTGAGTAAGAGTTTCGAACTTGTTGAGAATGTTCGAATGGGCGCTAGTGCCGATGAAAGGCGGGATGAAGATGCGCGAAGTACGAGCATCATTGTGGGTTCCGTATGGAGCTATGTATATCTCGGTCGTCGAGGGAGTCTGATCTTGATTCACGGCCAAGGGGTTTTGATATGGTTCTTCATTACTTTAGGCAGACTTTTGCAGCAAGTGAATAATCATGTAGTAACGTCACCGTGGGAGAGTCAATGCCTCTTCACTTTGTCCGACGCGTCGAAGAGAAAGCATCATCTGAGGATACTATCTTTCTTTCTTTCTTTCTTTGTCTTGTTCAATACCACTTACATCCTCTAGGCTGAACACACTAGAGTGGAATACAACTCATAATGGCACCTAGGAGATCAGTACAAAATGGTACCTCTCAAACCCAGACCCAACGACGCCAAAGACCCGTACCCGTACCCGTACCCGTGACATCCGAAGACGAGATCTCTGAACATGGGAGCGCAGGATCGTCTGATGAAGCGTCCACTTCTAGACAGAATGGCGGACCGAGGGATATAGTGAGCTTAGCTCTCTTGTAACTCACCCATACCCAAAGGTCCTGGAAGCTCACAAAGTTTGAAAAGGAAACTAAGAACAGAGCTTCTCAGCTCGTTCGATTAGCTTTGTTCTTTGAGTATAGGCGGCGTGCTCTTTCAAGAATGGAGATTGTCAAACAAGGTATGTTGGAGGTTGTAGTTGGATTTTATGATATTCACACTTTGACCATTCGAGATGTCGCTTCCTTTATTTGAAGGTTTAGATCCTTGTATCGTTTAGAACGTCTTGACGAGATTTCACCAAGACGTTTCGAATCTCATCGAGAGATAATTTCAAAGATCTCTCGAATATCATCGAGAGAAATTTCACAAAGACCTCTCGAATCTCATCACGAGGATTCTACAATCACAAAGACCTTTCCTTGCTGACATGAAGAACGTAGTGATGCCTAGTGACGGACGAGCTTTCAACGCTGTCTTCGAAGCGGCTCAGGCCGTCTTGAAATCGACCTTCGGGATGGAGCTGTATGAGCTACCTAAAAGAGTGGATAGGGATAGGCTCGGGAGAGCTGGAGCCGAAACGCAGACACAGACACAGCGAGGGAAGGGAAAGGGAAGAGCAAGGAATGATGATGGCGATGATGAGGAAGATGATGGCGAGGAGGATGGCGACGTTGAGCCTGGAGTTACGAGCAGATCAAGAAAAGGTGAGTCTTGTCTTTCAGTCTTTGTATCGATTCTGCTCCAATACCCGTATCCATTCTGCCATGTGCTGGCAGCTACCTATTGTATTGGGTTATCCAGCTAACATACCACAGCACCCGGATCAAAAACATACATCTTACGTTCAATCTTACCTCGCGAACTAATAGCGGAGATGAGTCAACCCAGACCTCTGCCCATGCTTTCAACGCCTAATGGCTCCGACGACCAGCCAGAAGATTCAGGCGCTTTGATACAGTGGGAGAAAGGGGATGGGACGCCTTCTGGACATGTTGCCTTGATGGGTATACGCGCTGTGATTCTTTCTCTCGTCTTGTGTTATGGACGCTCTATCGATGATGGTCAGTACTGCCCCAGTCCTCTGATCCTCTGTCTCAGTCTTTCATTAAGCTACTCTCTCCAACTCACTCCCTTTTAAAGCTACTTCTCCAATTCAGTCTCTCCCAAACCCACTCTTTCAACCACAGCCTCTAGCAAAGCAACTCTCTCCACCTCTATCTCTTGGGAGATCTACTCGGAGTAGGAACAGTGACTGACAATGTCTCCTGCAGATATACTTCATGCGTTACTACGTCGTCTCGACCTAGACAGAAATACCCTCTTACCCTATACATCACCCGATTCGAAAGATCCACCGATGGATCTAGATAAATACCTCGACCTCCTCGCTAAACAGAATTACCTTGAAAAAGTCAAATCGGCCATACCGGGTAATCGAGATGCTGAGAAGATTTCTTGGAAATGGGGAAATCGCGATGCAGAATTCTCTGAAAAGGCAGCAGCAGAATTCATCGCTAAAATGTCAGTGGTTGTCGTTGGCTTCCTTATCCCTGACATTCCCATCCCAAATCCAATTTCACAGAGTACGAGCTAAACAGGCGCTGCAGATTCATCGACAATGAACGAGACGATTCGTCAGATGAGGAAGACGTGCCGAGAGTGACAAGGAACGGAGCCAATGCCCGATCAACGGGAGACAAGGCAGCTACGAGAGAGCAAAAGCGAATCAAGTTGTTAGCTGATATTGAAAAGGCTGCTGGAAGCCCGCTCGCTGGGACTTTGTAGTTGCGCCGAAACAGACTTTATAAAGAACGCTTTCATCCTCTCCAGTTGCTGCGAAGCACCAGCCGAGTATCTATCATGTACAGATTTCAATCCGGATGTGCACTGCCTTTGCATGTCGACCCATGTCACCTTTATACAAAGTCATCAACAGCATACATGTACATTTACTGGCCATGTACAGACATCCTTCCCACCCCATTTGCAACAGCAGCCACTCCAACTCCTGGCGCTCCATAAGGCTGTTGCTGTGGCTGTGCTTGAGCACCATGCTGAGGTGGGTATGGTGACGCTCCATAAGGTTGCTGAACAGGCGGAACAGCACCACCGTCCTGCAGTGCGTACTGCTGTCCTGGATAAGCCTGTTGTTGGGCTTGAGCAGCATAATAAGCGTCCCAAGCTGCCTTGTGTTCCGCTTCGGCGTCTGCTCCAGCACCGATCCCAGCTGCTCCGGGCTGCGTATTGTGTCGTGGCGGGCTCTGCGGGGGGAAGTTAGGCGCACCCGTTGGAGCTCGCTGTGAACTGACTCGCGAGCTTTGGTGTTGATCTTGAGTGTAGAAGCCTCCAGGCTGGTTTTCCGCTTGAGCAGGACGAGGGAGGGGGAAAGCCTCCTGCGGCTGATAAGGAGGTTGTTGGACCGGTGGACTTTGGCCCTGTGGCACACCGTACGACTGCGGTTGGGGTTGCGCAGGATAACCGTTCGGAAGCGGCGGTTGGGGTTGTTGAGCGGCATATGGCTGGTGTTGAGCGGCATAGGGATCAGGTTGAGGCACATAGCCATATTCTACAAATGGCGTAAGCAAAAATTGGCAGTTGAGGAAAGCAATCAACTAACGCTGAGGGGGTGGCTGGCGCAATTCTTCGTATTGCTTCATGGCTCGAAGGAAGTTTGCATTCATGTGGTCGAGTTCGGCCTTTTGGTCCGAATATTTCTTGATCAACGCATTGATCTCGCCTTGGAGGGCCACGCTTTCCTGATACATTTGCTCAATCTCTGGTCGGTCGTCGAGCCGGTCGCCCCGTGATGGATCAATACTCTTGAGCGTCTGTAGGAGTTGATCGACCAGTCCTGGTGAGCACGTCAGTATGATTTACGGGTCAGATAAAGCATGACACTCACCGAGAGATGCAAAGATCCTGGCTTCCTGTTGCGCCTCTTCTTGCAGCTCCCTTGCAGTTTGCTCAGGCAATGGCTCAACATAGGTGACAGGGAAGATCTGAGGGCGACGATCAGTTCGGCACCTATATCGCTCAGACCAGACTCACTCCGACATTGCCGTTGCATGCACCTCTCCACCATTCTTTGAATCCACGATCCAGCACTTTGATCACGTCGCCTCTCTCGAAATTCAATTCTCCAATCTCGGCCGATGTGAAAGTGTAAAGCGCTCGTACCCGAGTTGCTGTGTTGATATCGAGAGGCTGCTCCGGCTCGGCAAATGGTGCAGGAGGAACGTAGGCCTGTTGTTGCGGGGCCTGGGAAGCAGACACGGCAGGGAGGGGTTGTTGTGACGATGACGAGCCCGAAGGAGCCTGGGGTTGGTAATTCTGATAGCCTGCTCGTCCGCCCTTATCTTGCTTTGAAAGTTCCAGTACACGCTGAAGTTCCTCTTCTTCCTGTCGTCGACGAGCATTGGCCTAAGACATGTCAGACTGAAACAGATATCACTGGTCTCTGTGCACACTTACAGAATCTTCAGGGACGGGTTCGGGTTCATCGAAAACAAAACCTACGCGGTCAGCCCTTGTACCATCTGAAGTTAATCAAGTCGATTCCCACTCTTCGCGCGTAGTTGATCATAGAGCTCGCCCATCATGCCCAAATTCGGATCGCCGAGATCTTCAAACTGCTTCGCCCATGACTTGATGTATCCTAGTGCCTTCTTCTTGACAGGCGCGGCAGTTGCCTAGAATAAGATTATTAGTTTCCTCGTTCTCGAACCCAATCACTAGACCAGCGGTTTGACAGCAGAACATCTCTTCAAGACCGCCAAGACTGCTGCTAGAACAGGAGGACGGTGCCAGAACTTACTCGATCGTTGACTAATCTATCCAGAGCACCAGTCCAGCCTCTAGAGCTGAGTTCCTCTAACAAAGGCTTCCCACAATTCTGCGCAAGGGTATTTGCGAGCTAGGCAGAATGATGTTGATTAGCCTCACATGAGAACAAGATTGTTGATGCTACATGTGGAATATTGTATCAAGGGATGAAGAGCATGAAGTCGATGGAAGATGGATGAAGAGTTCGTATCGTATCGTAACGTATCGTATCGAGGTATGAAGAGATGAAGAGATGAAAGAAGAAGAGATGAAGAGATAAAAGACGAAAAATGAAAGATGAAGAGATGAAGAGATGAAGAGATGAAGAGATGAAGAGATGAAGACATGAAGACATGAAGATACGAAGAGATGACGAGAAAGGCTTACCTCGAGAGCATAAAGCTGTACGTTGGGATTCCTATGACTGAGACGCTTCTGTAATGCTCCAATAGCGTTCCGGGCTCTATTAGAACAGCCAACATCAGCACGATCACGATCACAATCACAATCACATCTTCAATTCAACCCCGACACAACACGTCTTCCATCCTCCACACAACACAACTTCCAAGCTCGACAATACATATCATTCAACCCAACCAAAACCGACACCGACACATCTCGTCCCAGCTGTAGCACAGAACATATTCAACCCTCTATCCAAAACACAACACACCAACCGACCGTGTCGAACTGATACTATAGTATCCTTTGGATTGGATTTTCAATCAAAAACCAATGAAATGTAAGATCAAATGAACTTATATGGAGATGGAGATCGAGATGCAGCGAGAGAAACAGAGAGACAGAGAGACCGAGAGACAGTGACAGTGAGACACGGCGAGATGAGAGAGAAAAAGACAGACAGAGAGAGTACTTACCCTGTTTGTCCTTCTCCAGACACTTTATCACATACTTCTATATTCAATGCCCAATCTTCTGAAGCCAAATTCTCATCTGTTGCTTTGACTATATTGATGGGGAAAGAATAGAATAATAAGAATCAGCCATCATCAGTCAATTAGTCGGTCACTTTGACGTGGAGAGGAAAGGAGCAAGGAGCAAGGACGCAAGAGAGAATGATAATCAAACTTACCAATTATCTCATCGTATGGATTTGCAGGTGATGAGAACATGTTTCAAAGACAATATCGAAATTGATTTATCTTTGTCTGGTCTCTTTACTTTTGTGTAGGTCAGTTTGCTTTATAGATAGAGAGATCAAAGAAGCGGATAACACCTCAGTAAGTAGAGTGACAAGTCGCCAACGAAGCTGCACCGGTTACGGCCCCGGGTGGCAAATAGACTACTCTGAATTTGATTCCGTCGTCTTCTTCGGAGACACAGGCCGATTAGAGTATCGGCTGTATCTTATCTTTAAATCTCATCTCGGATTATTCTTTACTTCTTCTAACCCCATCACTACTGACACGAGACTATAATCTTTGAATTCTGACAAATAAGAAAAAATGCTGCTATTGAGAGCGTGAGAGCGTGAGCGCGGATGAGGGGGGAGGGGAATGTATCAACATGTGAGAGTGATGGTGGGATGTAGTTTAATGAAGCAGCATGACGACGATACTTGTAAAGGACTATAAGGAACGAAAATGAAAAAAGAAGATAAAACAGGTCACGGTATGTCAGACACAGAAACACATCACAAATTTCTAAAGGCGGTGATCAGCATCCTGATACGTGACGGGGTAGACTCTAATCAACTCACCAGAAGCGACAAGGATCCACACAAATGGTCCCACCCGTCTCACTCCACGCATAACCCCATTCCGCCAAACTATTTTTGACGCTATTAGCAAGTCGTACTTTTGAGGCGCCTCTAAGCGGATCTTGAGATGCCACATGTTTCTCCTCGCCAACAAGCACATATGCCAGTCCGCGATAATGTTCCCTCTCGAGCTCAGCGAGGAACTGACCAACTACATCTGAACCTTCTTGTCCGTGCAGGGTATGTAGATCAATAAGGCATTCGGTCCGTTCGTCGGAAGACAGGCGATCGCTTCCAGGTACTGATTGGGAAGATGCCACACCTAATATCACACCAAGCCCTCCAGCGCAGTCTCGTCCTCGTTGTGATCGATCTGAAGGATCGTCGCTCCAGTTGGCATCTCTCTCCCTAACAGCTTTCTGCAACTCTACTCGCCGATCTCGTACTAGAGCCAGTGCAGCTTCGGCACCCTCATTGAGCATCCGCTCATTGAGCGACTTGCCTTCACGCGAGAAACGCTTCGCGGCGGCTCCATCTCCACGCCGGAACGCGTCGGCAGCACGAGCAAGACAAGCATTACGAGCGTGACCGAGGCGGATAGCAGTTGCACGCGCAGCCATGTATTGGTCATTCGTCGTCGTTCCTGTGCGAATTGTTGGCACGAGAGTTGGGGGACGCAGCTTGATTCGAGAAGAAGCACGTGGGACAGCAGGCGCGGGAGGCCGAGACTCAGTAGGCCCGGGTGAATACGATCCTTGCTGGATAGACGGCGAGAAGCGCGCCCCAGTAATCTGCACACTGGGCATCGAGATGGGACCAGGATGGGCGCGTTTGACGGCATTGGCAAATCGGTTACGCGACGGATCGAAACGGGTAGTACGGCCGAGGCGAGCGGCGAGCAGATCGGGAAACTCGTCAGGGGGACCATAATCATTCGATTGGCCGTGAGCCGAACCGTCTGTACCGAGTTGAACATGGCTCATCGCATTTGAGAGAGCACCTGGGTCCAGGTTGTTGGGTAAATGATGCAGGAACCTAAATTTCATCAGCTCCATCCATGAAGGAAGGAAAACTTGATAACTTACTCGCAGTTGGGTCCCTTTGCACAATGACCTCTCAGCCAGAATCGACAAAGCGCTCGATCCAGGTCATGGCTGAATCTACAGTCTGATCGCCTGCACTCTCCAGCCAAGTAATATCTGCACATGCGAGTGGCCTGACCACCAGGACTTCTCGTTCCCCCATTCCCCGCTCCCCATCCAGGACTCATGTTTCCACTGACACTTCTCCCGCCTTGCAGGAAGTATCCGTCTCTTGGACCTGAATGGTTGAGTGGTACGGCTCCGCGAGAACCCACGCCAAACATCGGTCGTGGAGACGAAACTCGTTGTGGGGTTGAAGAGCCAGAACGAGGTAGAGTGTGCTGAGAGACTAAGAACGCCATGGCACCTTCGAAATCGTACCCGGCCCGGGCGAGGGCATCTTCCAGTTCATATCGCGGTACAGAGGTGAATACCGAACAGAGCACATCGAGGGGAGTCATGCCGGCACTGAGATCGTTCCCTTCGTCCTGGCCAGCTTGGTCTTGAGCGACAGCCGTCGCAGAATCGCCAGAGAAGGACGAATCGGAAAGCGGCATACTGGAAGACAACGTCGATGACGAGCCAAAGTGAATGCTTGCAGAACCTGCGTTGGTGAATGGCTCGAAAGGTTTGGCGTCGGTGTTGAGCGCGCTCGACTCGAGGTGAGCCAGCTTGGGTAAACCTTTGCCAAAGGGTGAAAATTCGTCATCGTCATCATCATCTGGGACGATACCTCGATTGGTTGGCTTGTTAGCATGAATGGACGGCGACGCAAAGACGTCGGGCATTTTGATGGTGTTACGATGGGGTGTACCAACCGGTGAATGAAAGGGGCTGGATTGGTCGCTGAACAACGGCGCGGCAATGGCGAGATTGGACGAGTTTGTACGAGCCATACTTATAGGTCTTCCACCACTTGAAAAGGGCGATGCCGTACGAGGTGGGTCTGGGGAGAGGTCTCGCCATGGATCACTGGGTGAAAATCCGGGAGGCACAGCTGAGAGAGGTGCAGATACAGCTCGGGGGGATGGCCTGAAATCAACAGCCTTTGCATTCAGCAGGCGAGGAGATGCCAATGGAGAAGACGGTCCTGGTGTACCTTGGCCGATATTGGGAGGGATCGCAGCTAGGCCGAGGCTGGAATGACCGTGCGGTAAGGTTGGCGTGGACGTGCCAGTACCGGTAGAAGGCAAGGCCGGGGACGGGGAGTGTGGCCGACCAAGAGGCGTGCGAGCTCGGAACGATGGAACTCGAGTAGGAGTATAGGGTCGAAGTGGCTGTGAAGTGATTGCTGGAGAGCTGCGAGCGCGATTAGGCGTGAGATGTTGGGCATATGGGATTCCCTCAAGGTCATCTGGATGTGTGAATAAGCTCGTTGACCAAATTCGAGTCATTGACGACCGCGTCTGGCTTACCTCTTCGCCTATGCATGCAGTCTAAGCACACTTGATCCATAAGGATGTCGTCCTGATTATCCTTTAGCTTGCCCCTGATCGCCGCTCATATGACTTTGACTTACCTTTCCGAGATCTCCCATGAATGGTTTCAAGGTTTCCTTGACAGCGTCCTCTTCTTCCTTATCCAGTAAATCTACCACCTTTCTAACGATGTCGTCCTTGTCCATCCCATTGACGCCCGAACGATGTGATCCGGAGCTCACGATACGTTTCTTCTTTGGTGTCTTTTGCTCGTTATCCTCGCCTGTCTCACTCTCTTCACCTGTGCCAAGCCCTGATGGCTCATCATCGCTACCTTCACTACCTCCCGAAGAAGACACGCTAAGTGGATGTTGATTACCTGGACGAGGTGGGCTAGACTGTAAGCTATTGAGGAGGTTGAAAATGTAATGACCGAGATGAGGGTGTGTGGCGAGGACCGAGGTAGACCCAGGGGGAGATTGATGTACCATATTGGTGGAGTCTTGTGAAATATGAGAGTTGGAATGAGTGTCGAGAAGAGGAGATCGAAGAGATGAACTAGTAGAAGTAGAAGGAGAAGGAAAATGTAATTCCCCGCTCTTGATTTGGGCCGACAAGGACCCGCCTTGTTGGTCGTGTGTTCCGGTTGATCCAAGTGGCGGAGTAAATGCGCTCGAGCTGGACATGTCAAGAGTCCCAAGGCTCGCACATCGAATTAGCAGTCTTCAGCTGGACGCAGGACTGATAGTAGGCAATCGTACAAGGAGGGACCGGGGAGAGAGGTAGATTAAGATACGTGTTTTGCAGGAGAGGAGAGGAGAATGAATGGTATGAGCAATGTGCGTGGTCAAGGGGGGGTGACTACTGACGACAGTAGTAATCCTAGCTTTCCCACGGTCGTCTTGGACTTGGTTGCTTCGATCCTCTCTTCTACTAACTACCAGAGCTGTTTGTGGACTTTCTACCAACTCTGACCAACAATGTCAGATCCTTCATCCACCTTGGCAGGATCTTCTCCAGCAGCACCGACTTCCAACAGCGCTTCTACCGTCGCTAATGGTAACTCGGCAGCACGGCCCAATGGTGATGCAGGACCATCTACTCCTGCTCTTCCTCCCGGAACAGGTCAAGAAGATATCAAGCCTGCAGTTGATCCTACTGTGGACATGATTCAGGTCTTTGCTCAACGTCGAGAAGAAGAGCTCGCCAGGAGGGATCGTAGTCTGGCAGAGTTTCTAGTCATGCTCGATGGATACAAACCTTTGGTAAGTCCAAATCAACCTCACCCTTCATATTCTCTAATGTACCTCATCCTAATATATTCACCAACTAATGTACCTCATCCTTATATATTCACTAATGGGATTAGATTCCAGAAGAAGTCACAGAGTATTATCTCCAGAGATCAGGGTTCGAATGTTCTGATCCTAGACTGTCAGCTCTCCACCATATCCTCGGAAGCACGAGCTGATTCACGGGAATAGAAAACGACTACTGTCGCTCTCTGCTCAAAAGTTCGTTTCGGATCTTGCACGAGATGCATACCATTTTGCCAAGTTGCGCGTCAATGGTACGACGGCAGGTAGAGGTAGACCTGCGGCTGGTGCGGTAAGTCTTGAATCCCCCATAGGCACGACTCTCCAGGCTAGACCATTCACTGATGCTGGTTTCCCCACAGGATCGTAACAAGGTTGTCTTGACCATGGACGACCTCAGCTTGGCATTGGGTGAACATGGAGTCAACGCAAAGAAACCAGACTATTGTACGTGTAGCATCTCTGGTCTTGTAACAAGGCGAGATCTAAGACTGACGACTTGTTCCAGATCTTTGATACAACGCAAGCTGCAGGACCAAAAATAGTCCATGTTCCTTGTTGTGGGAGATGACACAGTGCATAACTTTGCTATTCATTACTGTTGTAGATGACATACAGACATACAAAGACGTTTCAGAGATGTAACAATATACAATTTGTGGGATCGTAAGATATCGTGATTATAATTCAGTGTCGTTTGATTATCACAATTCATCCTCGACCCAATCTCCGCCTGAAAGAACCGGACATTCAGCCTCCAGGGCTTTTTGGCCTTCTTCAACGAGATGTCGTAGTGTATTCGACATTGCGTCTAGCCTTTCTCCCATCTCATTACCCCAGTCGTTTCCCTTGTCCTCTTCAGGATTGCCTCCACCACATAAAGTTGGACCCAGGCCTTCATCAAGAAATTCATCATTTGACAGCGGCAAATCGTTCGATGTTGAAAGGGAGATAACGGAAGAAGGTGGCTGCGGATCGAGGTGTATCTCGAACGATGGCATCGACTTCATAGAAGTCAATTTCGTTGATTTTGCTCTAGAGCGTTTCCGTCGATGACGATGAGATCCTGGCGAATGATGATTTCCTCTCTGTGTAGATGCTCGAGACTGTGAAGGAGTGATAATCTCCTGTACAATCGATCAGTTTTGGGCGCAGTTAAAAGGACAACTAGACAGACTCACCTCGTTCATATCTGTCCAACTCTCTGTATCTTCTACGTCTCTTTCACCCCGAATACTGCGCGGATACTCTTCGTAGGCTGGTGGAGGCAGTAGATCTACCAACACAGATTTAGGAGGTGATGATCTTGATGAGTGACGACTTGCAGAGGATGATGATGATCTTCTACTTGATTCGCTTGAAACCTTTGATGTCTCCTCGACTTTCTTGGGTGTGACAAGTCGATATGCGGTACTGTTAGTAGTAACATAGCATGAGCAACTTCAATCCGTTTGACTCGATGAAGACTTACAGTCCTAGAGCAGCTCCTAGAACACCAGCATCTACTGCTGTCTTGACCAAACTCTCGCCCCAACTTTTCTTCCTCTCCCTCTCACTCGCATCTCTCATATCCCCAACAATCTTCCTCTCCCTGATCTCTCTCATTTCTCCAACATTACGCTCATTGGAAACATATACTACTCTTGATATCAGCGCCTACTCTTCAAGACACTTATACAGCTGACGATCAAGAAGAAAAAACCTGACATGTCGAGAGTTCCCTCTCAATCTCCTCTCCAACTTGTCCGACTCCTGTGACTTTTCCCCTCCCAACCTTCCCATCTACACCACCAGTAACAGCGCCTCCACCAGTAGGCCGCCACACCAGCTTGGGCTTATCCCTTGATAGTGGAGATTTCGCACTTGTTGAAGGAGTCGATGTTGAAGGTGGTGATGGACGAGGTGGTGAAGGCTGAAAGCCTTGCTGTCGCGTTTGTATGGTTGTGATCGCACTCGTCATCTCACTACCAGATATCACCGTAGGACATCACTCGAACACATATTATAACGATACACCATCTTCTTTGGGCTGTACGAATGCGAAACAAAATCGCGTCTTGTATCTTGTATCGCGTCTCGTTTGGTGTCGTCTCGGCTCACTGGGAATTTGCTTCCGTTCCTTCTACTCTCATGCTGCGGTTGTCGTCATCACCTTCTTATCACCTTCGCATTCATCACAAGTTGTCTAGCAATAGCATCCATCTTGCAAAGTCTGTAGAAGATAGCTCCAGCTGAGAGTAGACTGCCTACCTGTCCTCTCATCCACCCATCAGTAAAGCCCATCACCTTTTCAAGGTGGTGATATCATGTCCGCACCCGAAGTACACCAGCTCTCCCTTGGGCCGTTAACCGGCGTTGCCTTCAGCCCAGATAGGTCTCGTATGTTCTTCTCCTCGCAAAAATGCTTGAAAATGCCGGGCCATATGGCTGACATCTGCCTTAGAAGTCGCTGTATCCCCTAATAACAACGAGGCGCAGATCTACAGTAAGACCGGCGATACCTGGGAATTGAAGCAGACTCTGGCCGAGGTATGCTTGTCCCATCTCTAGTCGAACCCGGCGTTTGTTGACTTGGTTGTCTGTTGTAGCATGATAAACTCATCACAGCCATATCTTGGGCTCCTCAGACCAACCGAATCGTGACTTGTTCGCAGGATCGTAATGCCTACGTCTGGACACCTACTGAGAGTGGCTGGAAACCTGCGCTTGTATTGCTACGAATCAACAGGGCTGCCACATGCGTTAAATGGAGTCCTAACGAAGACAAATTCGCTGTCGGTAGTGGTGCCAGGTAAATCTTGTCTCCTCCCATAGCATCAAGAACAAGCAGAAGAGTGTGAGCTGATAAAGGGGTCAGGACCATTGCCGTCTGCTCGTTTGATGAGGAGAACAACTGGTGGGTGTCAAAGCACGTCAAGAAACCTCTACGTTCGACTGTATTGTCGATCGACTGGCATCCTAACAATGTACTGCTCGCTGCTGGTGCGGCCGATGCAAAAGCATATGTGTTTTCGGCATTCATCAAGGGAATCGACGCAAAGTGAGTGATGATCAACAGGGGCTGCGTCAATATATGCATGACTGATGATAATTCTGTGGATAGGCCTGAGCCGACGGTATGGGGTGATCGTTTGCCATTTGGGACCATCTGCGGAGAGTTTAGTACCCCGAACGGAGGCTGGGTACACGATGTAGCCTTTTCTCCGTCGGGAGATGTTCTCGCCTACGTCGGTGAGTCTCTTCAAAATTTCCAAAATGCCGACTATAAGCTCATGAGCTAGGCCACGACTCTTCGGTCAGTATTGTGTATCCTTCAGGTCCGGGATCGCCGCCTACCGCGCACATCTCGATCCGTTGCCCGGCACTGCCCTACTTGTCTCTTACCTTCACGTCCGAGTCGCAACTTATCGCTGCCGGCCATGACTGTCAGCCTGTAGTCTTCACTGGCTCGTCTGCAGGCTGGGCACACTCTTACTCACTCGATGATCCTTCGTCAGGAGGTTCAAAGGGATTGACGCCAACTGCCACTGGATCTCGTGTCCCTTCTGGTGGTCCAGGACGACTAAACAACGAGGCATTCAACCTGTTCCGTCAGGCCGATTCAAAAGGTGTCTCGTCTCGATCGAACAGTGTTTCAGCACCATCATCAGCTGGCATGGCTGCTGTTGGTCAGGATGGACAGCTTTTGACTGTGCATCAAAACAGTATCACTTTCATCGAGCCATACGAGTGGAACTCTAGTGGCGAAGTCACCAAAGTCACGACGGCAGGCAAGGATGGTCGATTAGTCATCTGGTCAGTGGCCGGTGGCAAACCTGGTGGTCTCTCTGGCAGGATGGGAGGGCTCCACGTCTAAAGTCTCAGGCAGAATGGGAGCGCTCCACGTCTAAAACTGGGCAGAAGATGAAGTACAAGGGAGCTTTAGTGGAGTAGTTGGGGCAGTTTCGCAGAGGACTTGAGGGTCAAAGGGGAAGGAAGATAATGGAGAGTAGTGGGAACTTGGGGCAAAGAATATAACGGAGGGGTCGGTGGAAGCCTTGTTTTAAGCGAAGGAAACAAATATGAATGGATTGTTACTCTCTCTGAGCGTTTGAGAATCTCTCAACTACTACTGAACCTTTGTAGTGAAACGTCATGCTCTCGGCGTTTTGACAAGAGTAGCATTATACCTCTGCTTTCACTTGCGCTGCCACAAATAGGATACTAGAAGATGAAATCCTTTTATATTTCCTAGAGGCGATGCTGGTGCTTTCTGTCAGAGATGGGATAAAAGGCGTTCGGAAACTTAGGTCGTTTCTTCTCAGTTCAACTCAACCCAACTACCCAACACAACCACAACCCACACAACCCCAACCCACACACCCTCACCGCCCCAACCACCTCCCCTCAACTACATCACTCGACCTCCCTCTCTCTCAATCACATACCCTCAGCAAGCAAATCGACTTCGTGTCCAGGTTTGCCACTCGTTTCCACCACCCTTACTACTTTCTTCTGATACAACTTCATCATGGGTAACGATCACGATGTGAGTAGTTGAGTTTCATCAGTAGTGCTTCAAGTCGTCAATCCACTAGTCATCCATGATCAAGAGCTCTACAGCCATAGAAGCTAATATCATGTAGAAACAAAGGCCGAGCAAAAAAGACAAGAAGGCGGCCAAGAAAGAAGCAGCAACCAAGGCCAAGGCTGCTATCAAGGCTGCTGCCGGCCAAGGTGGAGGGCGGAATGACAACAAGGCAGGCAAAGGAAGTGGCGAGGACGACAAGGAGAACCAATCGCCTGTTACCCCTGTTTCTCAGGACGATGAGTGAAGTCGAGCATGATCGATCGTTGGTTGGATCTTTGAATGAGTATCAGTACATATTTCGTGCCGACAGACTTTCTGTTTCTGTTTTTGTGTTTCTTGCTTTTGGAGGAGAGGTTGAAATAGACAGCTAGAAGACAGAGCGATAGAGAGATGCATCTTGAAAAACACCGTTACTCGCTATAGAAGAGAGTAGCTATTGTAGCACTGTTTCATCCTCTAACACATCTGGAGGATCTAATGGTGGAAAATTCTCCAGAGGTGTTCTATTCTCATCAGCCTACAGTACTTCACCAGAGACTTATAGTTCTCCGTAAAGTATAAAGCGACCTAGCAGAGATATTGGGGGAGGACAATAATATGCTCATTGATTATTACTCACTGTCTAATTTCCCATACGTCCTCACTTGATCCTTCTACTCTACGCTTGGCCCACCATTCAGCTTTACGTTTTATCCATAGCTCTCTACGCTTTTCTTCCGTCTCTGATTTGAGTGATAAACAGTATTTGAAGTCTGACCATCGCCAAAGACTATCTGATGATCTACCATAACGATAAAAGCTCCGTAATTGAGGTACTAAAGCTATATTCATTTCATCACCATCAGCGATCATGCTCTCTTCTCTCTCTCTTTCTCGGAATAGATCATATAAACGTACCATACGCTCTCATAAAGTCATCACTACAATATCAATTAGCAGGGTTCTATATGGAGAGTTGATGTGACGGACAGCATGCTCCAACAGCCAGGCAGATCTTCAGGAGTAGGATATTGTAAGGCCTGATACCGCTCTTCATCTTGAAGGATCGCTTCCCACCGAGTCAGAGTCGGGTTCCCGGCAGGAACATTTGAGCTTGAAGAGCTACTTGAGGAAGAAGAATGATATATAGACCACTTCATGTTGAGTGAATTATATGGTACATTCTCCAAAATCGGTCGGGCGAAAAGTCCAAAATACTTGACTTTTATGGGCCGCCCGAAGGGACTCGCGTGGAAATATTTTTTTTTGTAAACGCGGATCTTTTTTTTGGCGGTGTCAACACCTTTAACTCACTCAGTCTCACTCAGTCTCACTCTAGCTCACGACGTAGGCTGCATACACGCAGCCAGTCACTCAGAATGGTATGCCTCGGTTGCTCCGACTCAACCGACTCTGATACAATCATATTAGGCTCGTCTTCTGAATCCAAATGAACAAGAAGCTCTGGCAGTATATGTCAAGCAATTTGCTGCTCCGGCGACCTCTTTCCTTGTCTCTGGAGATCGACAAGTCAACAACCTTCCTCATCACGTAGCAGATCTATCAAAGCTACTTCAGGATCTTAATCTCTTCGAGTTCGCTCTCTCTCCGCTGCTCTTTGAGGGTCTCAAATTATATCTACACCGTCTCATCAACCAGCTTAATGACCTGCAGGACAATCTTGAAGAATTGTCAGGTTTGCAACCTGCGCCGCCAGGACGATATTGGATCTCAATACCAGGAGGAGGCAGGAGGCTTGTCCTTGATGAGGACCTTCTTGAGAGCTTGGTCAATGAGGGAATGGGGGATGAGGAGATTGCAGATGAGCTTGGCTGTTGTCGCAAAACAGTAGTGAGGAGGAGGCAATCTCTTGGGTTGGCAAAGCGACAATATACTGAGTTGAGTCTCGAGGAGGTCAGACTGGTAAGTTCATAGTCAATGTCACTCAGTCTCACTCAGTCTCGCTCATTGCCAGTACGTTGAAAGAGCACTCCGAGAGGGGAGTGGTGAGGAAGGCGAGAAGGGAGTCATGTCGGCTTTCCATGATTACAACATACGGGTACGCCGCCGAGATGTACGAGCAATACTTCGCACCATCGATCGAGGCTACTTAGCCACCATCCCTCGCCCTGTCTATCGACGAAACTACCGAGTGCCCTTTATCAACTCGCTCTGGCATATTGATGGGTTCCACAAGCTTATACCTTGGAAGATTGTCATTCATGGAGGCGTTGATGGCTACTCTAGGATGGTCGTCTTCATGAAAGCAAGTGACAACAACGAAGCTGCAACTGTGCTTGAAGCATTCGACTTGGCGACCCAAAGCTTTGGGTGGCCCAGTCGTGTGCGTGCAGACCATGGCAAAGAAAATTGGGATGTCAAAAAGCGTATGGAGGAAGTGCGCGGTAGGTCTTCTCACTCAGTCTGAGTGACTTTGGAGTATGAATGCAGATTACTGATACGTGATAGGTTTAGATAGGGGCTCATTCATCCAGGGGTCTTCCACTCACAACCAGCGAATTGAGCGCATGTGGGTTGATCTGCAGCGTTGGTGCATACGACGATATCGCAAGCTGTTCCTGCACATGGAGGACACTGGCATTCTCAACCGCGATAATCCATATCATCTCTGGGCACTGCATTTCTGTTTTCTCCCTATGATAAACAAGGGTATCATTAATTTTCAAAGGCGATGGAACCGCCATGTGATACGAACAGAGAATGCATCACCACGGTTGATGTGGACCCGCAGTAAGCATGTTTGGTGCTATCTCACTCAGTCTGAGTGAGTTTGAGAGAGATTGCTTATGTGAAGCAGGCCTCCTTCAAGCTCAACGTGCCGGAATGGATATTATGGCTGATCCTTACGCATTGGTGGATGATGGTCATGATCCAGACCTTGACCATCACAATCGGTTGAACTTCTTGGACTATGGAGTCGATACTCTTGGACGAAACGCATACATTCAGCCCAGCGAGGATGATCCTCATGTCCGAGTATCACCCATCCTCAAGGATATTCCAGACGGTATTGCTCAAATCATGAGTGGCGAAAACTTCCAGCAATCGATTCAGGCAGCAGCAGGATCCTTCTGGCCTCCTCCACATGACTTTGGTATAAGGCGTTACAAATTGGTAGTTGCCAGGATATCTGAAATATTGGAACTTTACGAAGGTAGTGAAGAGGAATGAACAGCAAAGGAAGTAAGGTGTAACCCGCGCAGTCAGTTACTAGATCTCACTCCATCTCACTCAGTCTCACTCAGTTGCACTTGCTCTTACCGCTTGTCCCTGCGCACTTATGGATCTGACTACTAACACCTGGGAAGCGATACTGCTGAATACTGATTGCTGTAAGAAGTTATTGCACAGCAAGGAGATCAAAGCCCGGGGTGCCACAAAGAACCCCATGTTTCAGGTTCCCCCTTTATACATTCATCCCCATCAGCGAAACTGTTTGCTTTCACAACACTACATCTCACTCATTCTCACTCAGTCTAACTTAATCTTCGTTGATCTCGACCACTGCAACATGGCACAGAACCAGAATTCAATTGTCTTCAATGGGCAGAGCTACACTGTGGAGCAATTTCTTGCCATTGCGGTATGTCCTTCAACGCTGCCATCAAAAGGTACTCATTGTTTATTGCCAGCGCTTTCTCCCACCCACGACTGGCAACCATGATGCCGAGTCTTCCCAGACGCCATCCGATCAGGCAGCCATGTCTGACTCATCAGGCTTGGCAACACCTGCAAGTAATACGACAGGATCTACAAGATACAGGTCAGGCCAACTTGCTCGATTGATGACAAGCCGTACAGAAACAGCACGATCAAACGACCTAAACAACGCCATCGTGGTCAACAGCAGTGATTCTGATGGTGAAGGAGACCAAGCTCCACTCAGGCACCCCATACCACAGCTAGCAAACTCTAGAATCAAGTCGAGAAAGGACAAGCACCGACGGGGTCTGAACAATGCTGGTCGTCCTGCCCCCTCCCTTTCCAATCCCGGTAAAGTATCACAAGCCACTGTTAGGCTGTCAAAGAGAGGAATGGTGAGTGTTGTCTCACTCAGTCTCACTCAGTCTCACTCAATCTCACTCAGTTCATATGGTAGAGTCTAACGTGACAGGTCATCTTCATCCCCGATCGCTCTCTGCTGGAGGTCTCCCTGTCAGAACAACATATCTTCGAGCTCTATTGCCACTGTCAAGCATTGCATCTGGTCAAGCCAGTCTCGCTACTTAAGAGTGCCAAGGCCAAAGAAGTTCAGCGTGCAGTCGCCGAAGCATTTGAGCCTGAACTTCACATCCTGGAGGATGGATTCTCGTGAGTGATTTTACCACAAAGACAAGGATCTCACTCAGTCTCACTCACTTGCAGCTGGGTGGATGACTCCGGCAAAGGTGACAGGCTACACGAAACTGCAGACTCGAGTCGAGTTGATGGTCACTCTCTACACTCGTTGTATAGCAGCACTGCAAATTGCTTCATTGTCACCAAGTCTTTACGTCGAAACCCGGCCTTTCTCGACGCGTTTTACAAGAAGTGCGAGAAGGGTACCGACGACAGCTCTGAGGAGGAAACATTGACTATATGCGGCTCTTGTCAGAAGAGCTTCACCGCCTCGACGTTCACGGCACATCAACAAGTCTGCAAGCACAGAACTGTGGGTAGACTTGCTGGCCAAGACTAATTTGAATCTAGTTTGTCAAGCAGGAGCCCATCGAGATCGAGCATGTTGAGCCAAAGCCCGCTGCAGCTCGTGCCAAGAGAGCTAAGACACCTGCTCGCCCTTCGATTGTTGCCGATGCACCAGGTAGTCACTTCAGTAGGCGCCTAGGCGACCCTCGCAGCGAGCGCTCTGGGCCAGTTGCTCTGCCGACTACCGCTGTCTCGCCTGAAGGTTCTCCTATGTCACCCACCCCAACTGGCACAGGCAATGAGCTGTCTGCTCAATCGGCAAGCATACAAGATGCCGCTCTGGCTCCGGAGCAGCCAGGGGAGGGGCCAAGGGAGGAGAGCATGGCGCCCAGCTCACAGGAGGAAATGGTGGCTAGCACTGGGGCTACAACCAGTCAAGTGGCTGTTACGGCTGCGAAAGACTCTCGCCGAACACCCATGAAGAGGCGTCTCCGCAGCCATGTTTCCCCGGATACGGATGACTAGTCTGTCCATGGCTTGGGGTAAAGTAAGTAAGATACTCTGCACTGCTGACGATAGTTTGTTGTGATTATTTGACATTCACTCAATCTCACTCAGTTCTCCTTCAACTTGTTCATACAGTTCTTATGTAGCTCAAGTTTGATCGAATGCACATAGTGTTTCTCAACACAGTATCCAACAGCTGAGTGAAGCTCTATGACATGCCTGCAATGCACTGGATGAAATAACCGAGCAGAGGCTTTGAAGTTCCTATAATCTCGTCAAGACAAGGTGAGATTAGGTGAGATTAGGTGAGACTGAGTGAGACTGAGTGAGATTGAGTGAGATGATCAGTATAGGCCCTCCTCATGCGTAAGTATGCAATGGCCGGTCCAAGCGTAAGTTTAGCGTGCATCCAATTACGTGCCTGCTGCGTGGTATCCAAGCAACTGCTTGAAAGGGATGCAACCCATAAAGTATAAGGTCTCCGATCAAGATCAAGATCACATTCTCTTACTTACATTTTATTACTATCGATTTTAAGATGCCTCCCACCACCTACGGCAAAAAAAAACAGTTATGGAGGCAGAGAGAGCGTGGCCCGGATGGTACATGGCGTCGTGCGGTTGAGGTGAATTGATGAGAGCTGACGTGAGAATGTCTGAGTGAGACTGACTCAATCTCAGGAGCCTGTCCGTGAACAGGTGGTGCAAGGCCAGGAGGAAGAGGAGAGGAGGGACAGAGAGGAGGAGGAGGAGGAGGAGAGGCGGAGAAGAGAAGAGGAGGAAATGATGAATTACCTGAATGGTATGTTGACTTGCTCGCGAAAGAATTAGCTGATAGGCCTATAGATGGAGATGTCCTGGCGGGACAACAACAACAACAACAACAACAACAACAACAACAGCAACAACAACAACAACAACAGCAGCAGCAGCCGCAGCTGCAGCCGCAGCAACAGCAACAGCAACAGCAACAGCAACAGCGGGGTGCAAGCTCGCCTCTAACTCCACCACCGATGCTGCCAGGGACCAGCAGCAGTGATGTCTTTGGGCTAGGTGGGGACGGTGGAGATGGTGGGGACGGTGGAGATGGTGGGGACGGTGGAGATGGCATGGAGGGGATCGAAGGCGCAGAGGCCAATGCCGAGGCTTCTGTGAAGGCAGACGTGAGTTTCTCCATCATTCATTAATCAGAATCTTATTCCTTGTTAGCAGAGCGGAGAGATCCTGCAAGCGCTCAATGACTCTCAGAGCAAGAGGAAAAGTAACGAGAGTCCTGGCCAGAATAAGAGGTTTAAGCGCAATGAACGAAAAGAAGTGATGCGACAGGTAAGTCTCACTCAAACTCACTCAGCTTATCTTATCTCTAATGTAACTAGACGTATGAGGCCTCCGATAGCAAAAGATTCGAGGGTAATTCACGTTGTTACCGCTGCCGAGTCGACGATGGTGCTTGCATAGTGCCTACAGGTCGATCTAAATGTGTCAGTTGCCCCAACGAGTGCTCATTCAAGCCATCGGAACGAAGTCAGAGGCAGCTTCTTCGACTTTCTAGCGCTTGGTCGATGCTCAGGACTCTCAGGCTACTCCAGTCCGATCACAAAGAAGCTGCGGCCATAGAGGAAGCTCAAGATGATTTAGCAAGGGTTGCTATGGTCTTCGGCGGTCTGTCTCATAATGGACAAATAGTTGACAAAGGCTTGTAGATAATTAGTTGCATGCACTCGATGTCATTCTCCAAGACCAAGAGCAGGGACTGTATGAGCATATGAAGTCAGTGGCTTTAAATGCAGTGAGACTGAGTGAGACTGAGTGAGACTGAGTGAGACTGAGTGAGTTAGAGATGTTGGCATCGCAAAAAAAAAAGATCCACGTTTTTAAAAAAAATATTCTCACGCGAGTCCCTTCGGGCGGCCCATACTTCGGGCGGCCCATAGACTTTCAAGGCACGAATCCGAGACGACGTGTTTCGACCAAAAAAGACAACAGCCTACCGTCTGTCTTTACTCTTCAACTGTCTTTCTACGAAGTTTCATCGTCGTAGAACTTACAGAAGAGCATCAAAGATGGCTCTACCAGGCACAGAAACTGTGCGGTTCCGTCGACCTACAGCTGGACCGAATGCCGTGGCTCCAAAAGCTGAGCCGGCCAAGGACCAATTCGGGTCAATGGCACCGCAAGGATGGAAGAGGAGACACCAGGGTATCTTACAAGACAAAGTCGGAAGGTGAGCAGAACAATCACAATCCCATGTATGAGTTTACTCTGCTATAATGGTGCTGAACAGAATGACAGGCAGACACGAGGTCCGATTGTACCTAGCTTGTCGGCGGCCTTTAGGTTGTTGTGGTTAGTAAGAACAGCTGCAGCCATGTACGCCATTATATCCGACTGCGACGAAGGTGAAAACAAGATGCACCTAATATCGAGTACAGGCGGCTGATATTGAGATAGTGTTCAACTTCTACGAGCCATTACATTACTTTCAACATAATTCGGGTTTCCAGACTTGGGAGCTTTCACCTCAATTCGCAGTTCGAAGTTGGGCATACGTGCTGTTACACTGGCCATTCGCACACCTTGGGCCATTGATACTTCGTCTAGGGAAGGTGAGTCGGTCTATCTCAACTGCTAGTAGTCCTTATTGATATCTTTTGCAGCGTCAACAATTCTTCGCCCTTCGGATTTGCTTAGCGGCAGTCTCATCATTCTGTGAAGCGAAATTCTTCCGCGCCGTCGTCGAGGTCGTTCATGAGCGTGTGGGGAGATACATGCTGTTTGCAATGGCGTTCAGTGCTGGTATGTGGGGATCTAGTGTTGGTATGTGGTTATGTTGCCTCTAGCACTACGAGTCGCATCGCTGACACAACGTCAACCTAGCGTTCCTTCCATCGACCTTCACAATGTACATGAGCCTGCTCGCGGCGTCGTGGTGGTTCCACCCTGCCACTTCGACAGCACAGGGCCAGACTAGGGCTTTCCGAGCGACCTTTGCGATTGCTCTTGGAGCAATTGTCGGATGGCCATTCAGCGCTGCTCTCGGTATTCCATTCGTTATTGAACAGTTGTTCTTAACAGGTGGTGAGATTGCGGTGGGACCAGATAGGCAGGCACTCAGAACAAAGCGATGGGCGACATTGACTCGAGCAGTGGCCTTGTCTGCTTGCATTGCGGTGAGTTGTCTCTTATGCCCCACATCCTGGATCAACACTGATTAGATGTAGATCCCGGTCTATCTGATTGACTCGTGGGCATACGGACGCTCAACACTCCCCACTCTGAATATCCTCCTGTACAACGTTTTCACCTCTTCGGGCGGTCCGGAGCTCTACGGAACCTCGCCATGGTGGTACTACCTTGCCAATCTCTCGCTGAACTTCAACTATCTCGTACCCTTCGCGCTCCTTTCCCTACCCGGTCTCGGTGTCACATACCGATACGACCGTCGTCGACTCGGCAAGACCCAACAGGCCCCTAAACCAGGCGAGACCAGCCCGTACACTCTGCTCGTGCTTCGGTTAATGCCTTTCTACATTTGGCTCGCCGTTTTGACTGCACAGCCCCACAAGGAAGAAAGGTTCTTCTACCCGGCGTATCCGTTCTTATGCTTCAATGCGGCTGTTGGAGTATATCTGGTGAAAAGCTGGATGGAGTCAGCATATATTGCCATTACAAACTCTCCTTACAAGGTGAACAATTTCCTTGTCCTCGGTAGGCTCAAGCTAAAGATATCATCTTCTAGGCAAGCAAGACCACTGTTTTCTCAAACTTCTCCCTATTCGCCATCCTCATCCCTTGCCTTATCTCTATGAGTCGCATAGTGGCCCTGCACAAATTCTACCACGCCCCGTTCGACATCATCCACTATTTCGAATACAACACGGTGCCTGACATCCTTGGATCTTTGGGCTACTCACCACAGCCTGCTGTGAAAAACTACGTTCCTTCAAGTGAGGGCGAGTCAGCCCCATTAGTATGGGATTATTCGCCTATAAAGACGCTCGAGAAGCCTGTCCGACTATGTTACGGGACAGAATGGCATCGGTATCCCAGCAGTTATCTGGTCGTGGAAGGTGTCGACGTGCAGTGGATCAAGACTGAGTTTGATGGGATGATGCCGCGCAGATGGGAGGCAAGCGAGGCTCAGAGTGGGAGCTGGCCTCGCAGCGAGACGAGGATTGTCCGTCCAGGACGCTTTAACGGGGATAACAAGGCATCGGCCGAGCCAGGAACATATGTGAGCTCTCCACATACGCTCGAGTTTTAGCTAAGATAGGAATAGGTCGAACCGCAGACATGCGACTATCTTGTGGCGCTTCATCTCCTATCTAGCCCGCCCAACCCACTCGAACCTGATTGGGCGTCAAAGCCCGAATGGGAAAGAGAATACTGTCAGCCTTTCCTCGACGCGGCTGGATCAGCATGGTGGTCGCGACTCATTTGGCTACCCGGAGGATTTTTGGAGGAAGGAAGGAGCTGGGGAGAGTACTGTCTCTTGAAGAGAGCTGAGGGATACAAGGAGAAAGCTTAAAGAATGAATGATCAAGTGGAAATGATTACAATATGTCTTCCTATCAGTACCAAGAGTGTGACGACTCCATCGCATAAACATATCAAGCATGCATGTTCATAGAGAAGAGAAAAGGCTTAGCGATCATAGTTGGGTGGCTGGTCAGACGTCACTCCTTCTCCAGTGCTCGCGACAGAATTGGGACGCTGAGTTGGGATTTCATCGCCGGTAGTTCTCACGTCGCTCAACCCCTCATTGTTTGTCGATGGGGCGGAGCTTTCCGGCTGCCTCAGAGTGAAAGAGGGTCTTCCAGAATAGACCCCGGCTGAGAGAGGCGCGAACGACATCCCTCCGTCTGCAGGGCTGGAGGGACGGGTGTCGTTGTCTTTAAATGTCAGCTTCCAAACGGTCAATAGGAGACGGGAAGGGAGGAAAGGCATGAGGGATCAATTTCGCCACTTATCAATTGATTCTCACCATTTCCGTCTGGGGATTCAATGCGAGAGGTATTGTCGTCGTCATCGTCGTCGTCGTCGTCGTCGTCAACGTGACGAGGGGGTCTCACATTGGCCTCAGAAGCGGGTCCGTATCCGCCAGTGATTCCCTGGCCGGTAGAGGACGCAGGGCTGGTGGTGTATATGGTGGATTCTGGCTCCACAGTGGGTCCGTGGCGAGTATTTGTAGATGTGTTGTCTTCAGTGGCTTGGGGAGAATGGAGTCCGTGACCAGCAGTGAAATCTCGGTGACCAGAAGTTCCGTGATCAGTACCTGATCCGTCTTTAGTTGTGGATATGTTGTCAGCGGTGGCACGCTTACGAGTAGTGGATGGCATACCAGTATTGTGTTCGCCGGAAACACATCCCGGACAGACTGTGCGAGCCATATCTTTCTGTAGGCTGTGAAATTCGAGGGATAACGAAAGATAGAGAATCGGATAAGCAAAGTGATCAAATGAAAGCGTGTAAGTCTCAATCCGGAATCTCAATCTTATGTACAGCTTGCTCATCTAGTTGACATGAAACGAAGGCGGACCTTGGAGAGGCTACCTGAAAGGGTACTCGTGGTCTCAACTCCGCCATAACCCAATCCAAGTCTAGTTTCTGTGGAACCTGCAGGGTATAGACTGTGATGAAAATGACACGGCGTTTGTACCATCGAAAGGAGGATATTGCGACTTCGTATGACCACCGCATACTGCGGATTTCGCACGCACCTCAGACACCTTCGAATATTTGGGTGAACCTGTGTGCTAGGCAAACTGAAGCTAGGAAAGCAGAGCTTCGAAGGACAAACAGAAGCACATGTCTCAAGAGTGTGACAGGTAATGGCGCAGACATTCCAAGCATGCATAATCAATAAAATCATGGCTCAGCGATCATAGGAACTCGGCAAGGGTGATGGGTGGTCTGTCGGAGATACGTTGGACTCGTTGGGCTCGCGCGTAGAGACTGTGCGGCTGGGCTCTGGCGAAGAGACTGTCGGGCTGTCTGTCCGTGGTACGTTGGACTGGTGGGACTCAGGCGTCTCATTGTCCCGTTGGGGGATGTCTTCGGAGGAGCCAACAGGAAATCGAAGCCCGCTGCTCCCACCCACAGCGGACCTCCGGGGGACCAAATATAAAGCATCAGTACTCAGTGTTGTGGCACCGACAGACAAGGATCGCTGCCGGTCCGGCCCAATCCAACTGAGTGGAGTCCCGGAACTACGACTACCATTGCCTCCTGATGTCAGCTTTAAAAGATGGTGAAGAGAAGCATGGGGAGGGCGAGAGAGTCTCGCCACTTAGTGAGTGATTCTCACCATTTCCAGTAGCTGTGTCAGTGCTTGGTGGGTTTTGTATAGGGAGTGTGTGGCGAAAAAGGACTGGGGGGCGAGGATTCAGACGAGCAGCAGATCCATTGCTACCTGCGGTGCCATTGGTGGATGTGTCTGGGGGAGAGGATGTATTGGAAGCAGCGGATTGCGCGGTGGATGGTTGGTGGGGCGGCTCTATAGCCATCTTTTGAAACGCTGTAAGTTGTGTGAAATCGAAGACAGGGTGTTCAGTAAGAAAGATTGTTGACTGAAGGCTTTCAAATCAACCTGGAAGGACCGCCTTTTATAGCAAAGACTGCCATCGGTCTTCTATCCCGACAGAAGCAAAAGTAAGGTTTTACAGGGGTTACATTAAAGGTTAGTCGTAGTTTGAGGTTTGAGAGCCGACGTCCAAAGCGCCAGAAGAGCAGGCAAGTCTCCGTGGAGCTTGAAGGGAGCGGAGACAGGCCGATGAGCTCGGTCTTTGTCCTACAAAAGAAGCTCTGGGCATCGTTTGATCACTGCATTGCGTCCTTACAAAATCGCCAATGCCCTCTATCCTTTGTGCCAGGCAACCGAGGTGAAGTAAGCAGGACTAACAACCGGCATTGCAAGACAAGTATACTCTGACACGAGCTGTGAAGTGTGGGGGCTAGATCACCTGATGTTCCCCCATAGATTTTACTTTGGAAGTGTTTACAGAACACCTATACCAGGCAAACCGGCAGTATTGCCGCCGGTCGCGACTGAGTGGCCCCCTGTCCGTGCGTTCTGCACATGCTATACTGACTATCCCCGATGAACGCACGCACGCTGGAGCAAAGAAAGTAGCGCTATCTTTAAGACGTCCTTCGTACTTTATGACATGTTAAATAACCCTTGGAAATCTCTACGGAGAAGGAATGTAGGTCTCAGATTACAGAGTACTGAAAAAGGGAGTCAAACGAGTGTGATGGAATATTGGCAAATGCGAGACACCGTTCTCTGAATTTGCCACAGTTCAGGCTCCTGGCGGTTTTGTGCAGTAGTTGGTTGTGCAGATGGTTCCTCCGAAATGCATGGGGCTCGTAAGCTTGTATCATTTTGGAGAGGCTTCATAAGGTCTTAGGGCAGTCATGATGGCACGGAGTTTATGCCTCTTCAAGACCATTGCGGAAAGCTAGGTGTTATACATCTTTCGGCACGCAATTTTCGCGGTTGCATCTATGCCCACAGCACGAATAACGGGCAATGTCGAAAGCCACCCAAATGAAATGCATACTCGGCGTCTATTCAAACCCGCCGGTTGGACACCGATGTCGTTGCTGACTGGTTCTGGTTCTGATTTCAGGTCTGACTAGACTGTTTCGAATTTTCACCGGTTCTGTCCCTTGGCATGGCCCCGTCGTCTTGGGTGCTCCCACTCCCGGCAAAGTTGAAGAACGAGGTTGTGGGGACTCTGTTCGTCGTAGTTATGCGTTCCTATGTACCCAAGATCCCAGACAGGCTTGTTGGCTGCGCCGAAGGGTCACTCTTGTTCATCGACACACTTGCATTGGAAGCTATGTCACGGTTAGACAGAACGTGTAGAGATTTTGCCACTCACCAGTGCCCTGTCCCTGATTGGTCGCTCTGGTCGGGTTGGTACGGTTGGTATTGGTGTTGGACATGTTGGTAGGTGAAGGATAGGTGATGAGCCAAGTATAGTAGATTGGGAGGTGATGGGCCAAAGAGAAATCGACTTGAAGGTGATGAGTCAAATACGAATCGATTCGAGGGTGATCCTCAAAGACCACTAGCTTATATATCACGGCATATTGAGCCTCCGACCGAACAAGAAACACTTGATAGGCTAATCAGAAAGGACTGATTTCGCGATATCTTGTGGCCTCGACCAGGCCTTGGCAAAAGGATTACATGGGTCTTATCAGCATAGGAGCAGCGCCTGAACGGGCAAGCCAGTCTTTCATAAAGGATGCCCAAACGGTTTTCGGGTCCACTACCGCTTCGTGTGACATCGGTAAGAAAGGTAGTAGTAAAGGTCGGTCAACTCGGGTTTTCGTAGCTGTCCGTTTGTGAAAGGATTCAAAGACCGTAGAAGGTCATGCAGGACGAGCCCTCGCTCTGGATCTCGGCGACAATCTTGGGGGGCCGTAAAGGAGGTGCATGGCTTAAAGAAAAGATGTATTTGGTCGATCTAACCACCAGAGTACTGTACGGTGCATCGCTCTGGTTGGAGAATGTCAGAAAGTAGTGACCACCTATGATCTCTCTTGGACAACCGAAGAGGGGACGACGGAATATGCATAATGACAACCTCACTCTTAGGATCGCCGCTTTCCACCGCGCCCACCACCTCGACCGCCGCGACCTCGCTTCCCTTTAAACCCGCCTCTTGGCTCCGCATTGCCACGTGCAATATCTCGCTCACTAAGCTTGAGCATACCACCCTCGAACCTGCCTATCCCCATCGCCAGACCTCTACTCCTCTCTCCTTTATTTCTGGCATCCATGCCTCTTTTCCCAGCATCTACTTCTTGCCCAAGGCCCAATCTCTTCCTCTTCGAACTTCCTTCGACGCCACGTTTCCCACCATCGCCTAATCCTCCCTTGCCTTTCACCCAAGATCCAGCAGCTTCAGCCTCTGCACGAGCCTTTTCTTGCTTCTTGGCTTTGGCATGCACGATTCCAGTGCGGATTTTTGCGGGATGCGAGGACAGACCAGATGATTTGGCTGACGAGGATCCTTGGCCTGGAAGTGTAATCTCAGATAGTTCGAGAATACGACCATGTAGAGCATTTCGTTTATCGACGGGTCGTCTCACAGTATCGGCCGCTGCTGTGGGGAGAAGTGTCGTCAAGAGCATATCGTGAAGAGTCTTGTCGAGCTTCATGTTCGACTGATCTTCAGCGTCAACTTCGTCTACTTCTCGAGCTCGCTTCGGTGCTCTTGGACCGTATTCTTGCTCGACTTTAATGCCCATCATCTTACTTGTGTTTCCATTCTTCTTGGAGTCAGCCGAAAAGCTACATCACAGGTGATGACTGACCAGGAAAGCCCGACGTTCCGACTTGGACAAGGCCGAAGAGACTGTCCCAGAAACAGGAGCAAAAACTACTTCTGGGACAGAGGCCTTCTGCTTGCTCGTTTCCTGTTCTTTCATCCCTTCATCTTCACTGTCCGTGACGAAACCGTCTTCGGCGCCCCATCCATCGTCTGACTGATACTCATCCCCACTCTCATCGTCATCGTCAACCTCCTCATCCTCAGAACCAGACAACGATGCCATTCGCCTCCGTCCTTGCTCACTGCTCTCGGCTGAATCCTCAGTAGCGATGCCTAATAACGTGCGACTATGAGCATTGAGTGCCGCGAGCATTGCAGCTCGATCATCTTCCACATCCTCTGAATCGGACGACGAAGAACTACTTTGACGAGCTCGTTTTGAGGTAGGGACGTGGGAACTGAGTATCGCTTAGCATAGTTTGAGAGCTCAGATGTACAGAAGCTTACGGTTTTATCTTGACCCTTGCGTCGGCTTTCCACTGCTTGAGAGGCTTATTGTTACTCATGATGATTACCTCGTCAATGAGGGGAAGCAGCAGGTGACTTTGAACTTTTTGCTTGAGAGCGGAATCAAAATTGCCACGCGGAAATGTCCGTCTAGGTGTATTTCCTTTTTTGGTGTATCGGGTGGCGACGCCGCGTCACGACTTGATACCCACTCGAGACGGTCTCTCTCTCCCCTCATTCTTTCCTTCAACACTTACAATACCTTCCATCCACCTCGAGCGCCTGTTTTCTTAACTCAAGTGAGTACTCAGTATATTTCAATACAGAGTCCCACTCTTGGTGTCACCTTGCACGGATGACTTGAGAGCGATGCACTGGTTGAGAGCGTTCAACGACGCGACTGCGATTGCTCGTTCCTTTAGCTCCTACTGCACCCGTCATTACATGTCACAATGCAAGATGACTGCTGACTCAGCCTTCATAGACGTTCACAGAGGACGATATCCGCTATGGTCCGTTCCAAATTCAAGGATGAGCACCCCTTCGGTCCGTGTTCTGCTTTCAAGACGGGAACGAAGCTGACCAAGGTTCTCCTTCTTCTCCATATCTGCCGTTCTCCCGTCGTCATCTCATCCAATCTCACCACGATTCGCGTCAACATGTGTCCTCCTTGGTGTCAATATGACGAGCAGACAAGCGCAAGGCAGAAGCCGAGCGGATTCGTCAGAAATACCCAGACAGAATCCCTGTACGTCTCCACTTCAATCTAGTTACTCTACACAGCATATCACCTGCTCTTTTCTTCTTGTCCTGCAAAGATGCAGCCCTTCATCTATTTGCTGACCGTCATCCAGGTCATCTGCGAGAAGGCTGAGAAGAGCGATATCCCGACCATTGACAAGAAGAAGTACCTGGTACCAGCGGTGCGTGTTGTGTTGGTCACGTAAGCCTCTCAGCTGATGAGAACACACAGGACTTGACTGTTGGGCAATTTGTCTATGTCATCAGGTATGCGTCTCTTTTGATGTCAAAAACTGGTTGCTGATGATCATGACAGAAAGCGTATCAAGCTTGCACCTGAGAAGGCCATTTTCATCTTTGTCGATGACATCTTACCCCCAACCGCCGCACTAATGAGCTCGATCTACGATGAGCACAAGGACGAAGATGGTGAGTCGTTACAATGTACCGGAGGAGCGGGAGCTGAATCTGCTCAGGCTTCCTTTACGTCCTCTATGCCTCTGAGAACACTTTCGGGCAGCTCGAGTCACTGAACTAGATAGTCATAGTCTCGTGTCTGAATGCGTCGATGGAGATTCTGGCTGGAGATGGAGTGGAGAAGGACGATTTCGTTCACCGCTCCGGGTCTGTGTATGTCTTGTATTCCTCGCCTTGCGATAAATTGAATATCCAGACTTGACGGTTCTGTTATGTCTGACACTTGTTGAGACCTGACTCATTCTGGCCAAAACCGAACTCGTTCTGACCAATACAAGTGCATCTATCTCTACTGACAAATCTGAACTTCTCTCTCGTCCGCGTCACATCATCATCTCAGCTGTCATTTGGACTGGAACGGGTGTATTTTCTTCCAGTGACTGACAGTCGGTCAGTGCCGAGCAGAGTTTGTATAAGTAGACGACGACTCACTCTGCGATCTCGCTGCGCGTGGCGAACCAGACGCCATCGTGCTTTTTCATGTGCTCGATGACCTTGATCAGATAGGCAAGCCGACCTGGGCGAGAGATGATTCGAGGATGGAGGGCAATCTTTAGTATATCAGCATAGTCTTTAGAGGAGGATGGGGCCGGCTAGGTGCGACTCACAGTCATCATTTTTGGAGAGCCTTCAGTGCCTTCTCTGTACAAGCAGTTGAAGGCATCTGCAACATGGTCGTAGAAGTCGATGCCACCGCTAAAGCCGGGAGGAGCGACGAATTCTGAGACACCTCATCAGCATGTCTATACAGAAGGGAATGAGGGGAGGGCACAGAAGAGATGAAGAGATAAAGCAGAGACAAAGCACAGAGAGAGAGGAGAGACAAAGCACAGCGAAAGAGAGAGAGAGAGAGAGAGAGAGAGAGAGAGAGAGGGAGAGAGAGAGACATACTTTGATCATTGCAATCGAGACTCATTGGGATATACAGAATACCTTTTGAGCCATAATAAGGCAAATCATCTCCGTAGGCACAATTGCTATACTTGAATTCTACACCAGCGTCTTTGAAAGCTTCAACGACGATACCTTCGCTCAAATGACTTGGTCGTGCCATGTAATAACTGTTTGGTACAGTTCCGTTTTTGCTTGCCGTCTTTATAGCTTGCAATGCCTTTGAAGCGTGTTCAGCCTCCACAGCAGGATCTAGACCAAAGTAATCGATGAATCGATAGTTTTCAGAAACGAGTTCAAAGCCTCGTTTCTCGGCTTCGGTGACGTATTCCGGAAAGACTTGGGCAGATTGTCCACAGATGAACATGCTGGCTGGAAGAGAGTATCTGTCAAATACATCGAGAAGGACCCAAAATCCACGAGCGGTCTCGTACTGTTCAGCCTCGTCAGCTTGAACAAAACAAAAGAAGAAGGAAGGAGCAAAGGAAGAGAGTCGGAGAGGGGATGGGAGGGGATGGGAGGAGAGGGGAGGGGAGGGGAGGGGAGGAGGGATGAAGAAGGGGACCAGATATAGAGACGTACCTCGTATACTGATGATTGGTTTATCATACCATTATTGGGAAGAGCTCCATAAGGAATGAAAGAGGTCTATAACTCAGCAACCATGCCATCATGCCAAGAAGACTAAGCATTGACTTACCTCTCCCAACCAGCCTTCGGGAGAGTTATCTCCATTCTGAGTCTGATCAGCTTTACTCCCCTCTCGGACGTCAATCGCAGTCAAAGTCTGGAAAGCTCACACTCTCATGTGACTCTGCACCTGCTTCCGCATGAATCACAAAGCTGACGCACACCTTTGCGCCTCCAGGCCACTTTGGATCAGGCCATTCACCTTCATATCCCGCCCAATCCATAGGTTCCACTTCTGCAGCGTTCTGAGGCTCGTATTTGAACGTCATTCTCGTATTGATATTACGACCTGACTCGACACTACACCTATTAACTTGATATAGATCCAAGGGGGTAGTTAATCAGGTCACTAGAACAACGATATGCATGCCCGGCAAGCCAGTTCGGAGATCTTCCGATAAGCATTGTTGATAAATCGGATGTAGAAGCCGAGATAACGTTCCGGCTTTCTCCTCCGAGGTGTCTATCTATCTGGCGAGGTTGTCTCTGATGATATGCATACTTCTGCTTATTCATTCCATACAGTCTCTTCCGAACTGATAGACGACCATCGGATCGCGAAAGACATCTTGACATAGGCCTAGTTGAACCTGGCTCATAGTGTAGTCTTTGATTCCCATCTTTGCAAGCCAGCGCTACGAGGTAGTAGTATAGTGATTTCAACCGATCACAATGGCCGACACCGAACTCAATTCAAAGACACCATTTGATAGAACTGAGAAGACTATCAAGGGATATGGACCAACTCATCCTTCTGGGAAATGGCCAGGAGGAGCCAAGGTAGCTGTATCTTTTTGTTGTGAGTTCCGAGTTGTTTCTCTCGCACTCACACGGCTGACGATATGCCATATTAGTGAATTACGAAGGTATGTTGTGTACTCCTTGCTACCCTGTAGCTCTCGGTGGCTAGTGTGGTAGTAGTAGTGAAGTGAAATACGTACTGACGTGAGGTGTCTGAATAGAGGGGGGAGAGGTAAGTTCTCGCTCATTCATCTGGCAATTGCTATCTCGTACGTTTATGCAACTTGCTGATGACTGCCCGTAGTACTCTATCCGAAATGGTGACAAGTTCCATCAACGTGATTTCCACGAATACGAAAATCGCCTCACTTCAGATATGCCTCGTGTAGGTATCGTCGATCCCGCGATGGAATCGCAATACTCTTATGGATCTCGAGCGGGTGTTTGGAGGATTTATGAAGCTTTCCGTAAGCGTGATATGACTCTCACTCTGGTATGTCTTCTTACAACACTCGGTACACTCTCATGATCCTCTCATGACCCTCTTGAATCCTCTAACCAAATCTCCCTACACTCCCTTTTATGATATTCCTACTCCTACGACTTTCACCCTTTGTTCATTTGACACTCTGGTTTTCTTCGCTGAAACTATATATACAGTACGGTGTAGCTGCTGCTTTGAAATGTAATCCAAAAGTCACCCAATTAGCAGTCAAATACGGCTTTGAATGTGGTTCGCACGGTTCCAGATGGATTCAACATGCTACCATCACCCCTGAAGAAGAGGCTGCTCAAATCCGGTATGTCAAATGTCAAGCTTATCCAATCTCTCCCTTGCACACTCACACACCCTCATGCGCTCTCTCTCTCTTTATGCTCATCATTCGATCACTGTCTTTCTCTTTTTTCTTCCAATTCTGACACTACCTTGTCTCTCTCTCTCTCTCTCTGTGTGTGTGTGCGTCCTCATGAGGAGTTGTTATACTGAGAAATGCTTTTAGGGAAGGCATAAAAATATGGGCTTCTCAAGGTCCTGTCCCTGTAGGATGGTTCCTTGGTAGACCATCAAAGCTTTCTGCATACCTCGTACATGAAGAATACAAGAAAGCTGGTTTACCACCTCTGACTTGGTGGAGTGATTTGTATGTCGATGACGTCCCTCATTGGCGTCCTCGACCTGGAGGAAAGAAGGATGAAGGGGTGAGTGGTTTTGTTTCGTTTCGCAAAATCGACACCATGCAAGACACCCTATACACCAAATACCAGACGCTGACTTGATTTTGAAATAGATGCTGTGTTTGCCATACAGCTACGATAACAATGATTTTGTACGTGCTTGCAACAGAGAGAGAGTACTTCTGACCAGTCGCTGATAAGAGCAGAAATTCTCTCAACCTGCTGGATGGAGATCACCAAAGATCTACGAGGATCATCTTATAGCTGCATTTGACGAACTATGGGCAGAGGCCGAACGATCCGGTACTGACAAAGTGAGTATGATCCAGTTTCTCTTTGTTTACAATCCACTAATCTGACTTGTTCGACTTGATCGTGTTCTCTACTCTATGCTGATCTCATGTGGTAGATGATGACTATCGGTCTTCATTGTCGAGTGATCGGTAAACCTGGACGTATCGGCGCACTAGAGCGTTTCTTGGATCATCTCAAAGCAAAGGGCGCTTGGGTCACAACGAGGCAGAATATCGCGTAAGTCTGTCTCAAAATACGAGCATGAGCAAAGCTGAGTCGGAATGCGATCATGTAGGGAACACTGGATGAAGCTCTATCCTTATGATCCTGAGACTGCGTGGTAGTAGTGTGATCAAAAAAGGGATTGTTACTTGTTCTTTTCAGTGTTAAACGCAGGGTTCTTACTTGTTCTCTCGGGTGTGACCGCAAGAGGGTCCAGTAGTCCAGATGAATAGATGTAGATGAATGGGCTTGTGAGAGTGCTTGATCTGAAATACACCTCTCGATCGCCACTTTTACATCGTACCGTTCGAAAGAGTGCCCGCTGAAATAGTAGCAAAGATGTCATGCCGAAGAAATACACATACTCGAGTACAACAATTACTCTTCCTCTCCCGCACTGACTGGCTTCTCCTTTCTCACTTTGAGACCCTTCATCTTCCTTCCCTGCATTTTTGACAGATCCTGTTTTCCCAAATGGATTCTTCCCACACGATCTCCCATCTCGTCCGTCTCGATGTTCTTTCTCTTCTTTCCCAGACCCTTCTCCACATCGCTCTTTGCGAGTTTAGGCCGTCTGAGTGCTTGGCGCATCATCTCCTCATCTGCTGTCTGTATACGTCTGATTGAGAAATCGATACTTGGACCCATCTCTGTGAGCTGTGTCCTAGGTGCATGCGATCCCGAAGCGAGCAGCTTGACAGTGTACACGCGAAGATGGACGCGGGGTAGAGGAGCCGTGTCTGATATTGGACCGGCTGTGATACTTATTACGTGCTCAACGGCGTTCAGGGGTATGTCAGAGACAGGGTGACCGTTGTAGAAATCGAGTAGAGTAGATTTTATTTGCTGATAGGTTGGATGTGTGTCGAATAAATCCGAATGGAAAACCATTAGTGGCCGCGCACCAAGTGATGATTTAGGTGACTGTGATTTTTAATGAGCTTTCCTGGTCACTGCCAAATAGAACCAAGTCTGAAGCTCACTTCGAACTCTGAAATCGTCCTGATCTCTTCTATACCCATCTCAACCATATCCAGTATCCTTCCATCGAATATCCGTGTGAACACCAGATCATGAGGCCGCTTCTTCGAGTGCAAGCCAGTAACGAACAGAGACGAATCATTTTTCGATGCGAAGAATTCGAGGGAGGAAGCGTCTTCGAAGGGGTGAATGTCGTTTTTACGTGAAAAGTTTATTGCGTGCGGTCGTTTTAATGCGTACTATCAAAAAGGTGCATCAGCGCCAAAATTTCAGCAGAAGAGAGGTATGGATATCAATGGAGAAGAGACTATCAAGTAGATAAGAGCTGAGAGGTAAGACAACTTACAAGGTCCTGCATAGCTTTCCGTACTTTCTCACTAGTCGATTGTCCTCTGACAAAAATCGCAGTCTTCTCATTCTCAACAGCCTGCGGTTCACGCTTCTCCAATGCCCGCTTGACGCGTGCATTCTTCGGTTTTCTGCAAAACGCATGAGCTCAAGCACATTCACTTGAGGATATCATAGCTTACATGGTTCTTAACATAGACATCTTGACGGATTAGCGGATGAGGTCTATGAGAAGAGAGTGAGTAGTGAGCTTTTGACGGATCAAAATTTAGACTCAAGTGGAGGTTTGAGAATCAATAGGCGCATGGGGATTCTGCTCGCCTAATATGGTGCCTATTTTATCGCTAAAATCAGCGTGCATCTGTGATTTCTGAAATGCAGGCATCAAGTAGAGGCTCGCATATTCGCATACATCTCGAGGGCTGTCACAGTATCGCGCAGTACCCACTTATATACCCGCAAAGTGCCTTACGCTCCGTCCATCTCGCCCTCTGTACGAGCATTCGTCTCTGGTCTAGTAATACATCTAATGGAACTGCTACCGCAGGGTCGAGCGGTTGCGCAATTTGAACAGACACTGAAGGCTCCACAGTGGGCTAGATCTCTAGGTTGCTCTGATGCGGTCGTATCCCTATTATCGACGGGCACTTGTTTCAGTATCTGCCATTGGCTAAGCATTCAGTAAACTCACCGTGGCATTCTCGCACAAGTCGCATAAGTCGCAACTGAGATAACGTCGGTATTGTTGGCGAAAAGCGCAAGTCGCTTCGAGCTGAATGTATGACTGCCTACACCGCTGCAAGTACTGTGGTCAAAACACTCCCGTCGGTTTCTGCGTCATCAACCGACACCGAACTTCTGTAGTCTTCCGATAAACGATACCACCACAAAAGCACGACACAAACCATCCCCGCGTCATTCTGGTTTCCAAGCCCTTTTCATACAGCTATGAATCGGCTGATCCTCTCTGCCAACGTGTTCCTGGGTTCAGGAATCCTGGCTTACATTGCCACATCCATCTATCGTCGTATGGTCACGTTGGGAGTATTTTGCGACTTGTCGACACTTGAAATGATCCGTGGGGTAGGAGAAATCCACCTGATCGAGGATACCATAGACGCCGAGGACTTGCACCTTCACAAGGAGAGTGGATTGCTCTTCACTGCTTGTCAAGGCGTCCGGGACAGTCGACTCCGATGGTTCCCGCCTGCATGTCGTTTTGAACATCCGGAGTGGGCAGAGAAGGCAGAGGGTGGGCTAAGAGTGATTGACCCGAAGGTGAGTGAGAGACGCGATTGTGGGCATTGTCCTTGTCGTTTGAAGATGTTGATCATTTTCGCCTCCTGGGTAGACCTTCAAAGCCACTCGTCTCGAACTAGTCGGATTCACTGGAGCCTTTGTGACCCACGGTATCGACATTATCTCCGATCCTGCAGATCCTCAGTGCGCCGTCTTCATCCATGCCGTCAACCATTTACCCAACCCAGAGTACACTCCGTCCTCAAAACTCATCCCCAAAGCAGCTTCCCAAGTCGAGATCTTTCATCATACGATTGGTTCCACATCGGCTCGTCATATTGCCTCTGTGGCCCATCCTTTGATCCAAACACCCAACGACATCTTATCCACCTCTCCATACAGCTTCTATGTAACCAACGATCATCATTACAGAGAAGGTAGAATGAGAACTGTCGAGGTACTCGGAACACAGGCGTTTTGTGCATGGTCAACAACTGTGCATGTCGAGGTCAGGATAGTGAAAGGGAAATTAGATTCGGTTGAAGCTACAACAGCTGTGGAAGGCCTCCACAACAACAATGGCCTGGGTTATGGATCCAATCGATCCGAGGTGATCATATGTGACGCTTCGGCTGGTAGGACGCATCTCGCCAACATTGCGGACGATTATCGGTTGAAGGTTTACAACTCAATCGATTATACAAGCACCATTGACAATCCCACTTGGTTTGAGGATCCTTACTCCGAGGCAACCGGTCGTGATGCAAGTGGGATAGTCTGCGCCGGACTTGTCCAAGCTTGGAAGCTAGCTGCGGAGATAGATACAGGACCAGCTGCTTCTTTAGTCTGGCTTACTACGCCTGTCCCTGGCAAGAAAAATAAATGGCGCAAAAAACTCATTTTCCAGGATGACGGAACTCTGATTAGATCAGCGACTACGGCCCTGCTGTTGGCGATTGATCCGAAAGAGAACGACGGGAAAAAGCAAGCTTGGTTGTGGATTACAGGATGCTTGTCTGCGAGGATGTTGGTCGTCAAGGTGAATATATAATGCACAGAGTAGATCACTCGATGAAGTGGATCGGAATATTGTGATTTGGGGAAGATCACAGAGAGACAGAGTACTGTATGTTGTGATAGGGGGATCTGGTACAATTCAAGTCAGTAGAAACCAAGCGGGATTCGTACATTCGCAACTTTCTGGATCTCGTTTGTGGTAAGCTGGCTCCCCCAGCCACACACCTGATGTCGAGGATGACATACTTAATCCACTCCATATTCCAATTTCCTGAACTGCTTGACGGACGGACCTGGTCGCTAAACACTCCTCCTCCAGCTGATACCACTCCCCAGAGGGAGCTCGCTGCTCCACGGGAACAAACTTGCGTGTCCGTGCGTTGACCGGATAGTTAACAAACGCGAGAGACGGTCACCATGTACGTTGTTGGACACATTATTCCTGATGTGATTAAGGACCTTTTGTCTATCGCCTTTGCTTGGGTGCGACTGAAATAATGGCCTTTTGCGCTGTATCAGCTCACTATGTTGAGGATGTACGGATCCATCTCAAAACATGCGCTCTAAAAGCAAGAGCGCTGAAAATAATACCACTTCACCCCAGTGCCCAAGCTCTGTGAACTGAAAGATCGCATACTCATAGCCAGTATCTTGAAAGAAAGAACAGCCTGCATTTTTCAGAGAGACTGTTGGCTCAGAGTTCCACCCCTTGTTCAGACTCCGTCGTCAATGACCACTCTAAGAGGAACTAATGATCCTTGATATGGCGATCATCACAGATTTAACGACAATTTAGATGATGTACTTGAACGTCGGACTACGGTCTCCCATCTCTTCGAGTTCTTCTGCCGTGTAACTCGAAACATCAATCTGAGCTTTGCGTAAATTCTCCCGACGCAGGATATAAGCTAAAAGGACGGAAACGAGGACTGCTGAAGAGCACAACGCCTTGATCAATGGTCAGCCAGTCCGTGCGTTTTCCAGATTTTGGTATGGGCTCACAATGCCTAGGCCGAATCCCACGCGATAGCGAGGACTGTTGTTTTGCTCAGTCTGTGGTATTCATTCGCGGGTATGGAGATTCTTACGCGTCGCTGGCCACGTAGGAGTTGCTCCCTGCCGCTATAGTCAAATTACCGATGGCGATCTGAAGGGTGACCGCCATGTTTTTCTTGCCACGCCCAGCAGCATTATTGGCTAGACATATAGATGTTAACCTGAGCTCAGCGAAATAGGAATTTACTTACAGCACCAAGAAAGGGTCGAGGGAAAGGCTCCAAACAAGCCTCCAAGTACCCACATACAGAAAAAGTATCGAACTCCAGGAAGCCTTTCCTTCGGCAGGCAATACAGAGCCACCAGGCCAATAAGACCAATCATGAGGCCGCAAAAACATCCGGGGAATCGCTGTTTGGTCTTATCACCGTAATAGGCCGAGAGAGCGACGCACAAAGTGGCGACTTCACGCCAGATAAGTATAGTCATAATCAAAGTTGTGACGGTGGTTCATTCGCTCGCAAGACTAACCTGCGTAGATGGGAACACTCATAAGCTGAGCGTTGGCTGCAGTGTATCCGAACTGCACCAAGACAGTAGGTAAGGTGAAGACGAAACTATATGGTCATGTCAGCTAGCATCTCTGTGGGGAGTCGGGAGGACAAAGACTTACCCAATACTGCTGACATTGATGCAGACCGCTAATCATTGCTGTAAGTAGATCGCGCCATGAAAACCGGTAGGGTGATATAGCTTACATATCCAGACTGAAAGCCAGACTTTCACATCTTTTCGACTGTCAGTTTGGTGAATTTGGAGAGCAGATTGGACCTACCCGAGACGGCCTGCATGAAGTACTTGATCTTCCATCCCTCCACCTCATCCTTACCAGCACCAGCAGTAGCGCGAATGGCGATGAGGTGTTGTTTCTCCTCGGGAGAAAGCCATTTCGCGCGTTCAGGAGAGTCCGGTAAGAAGAGGAGGATGATGGCCGCAAGAGCAAAGGTGACACACCCCTGTGTGCGAAGTTAATAGTCGATGGACGAAATGCAGACACAAACGCACCACGAGAATAAACAACCTGAGATTTGTGGATCAACAAGTGTCCCGTTCAGGCTAAATACTTGCTTACCATCTCCAGCTAGCGAGGCCCGCTTTACCGTTCATATACGTGACGGCATATGCTCTGTGCAAGGAATGAGCCTCCGTCACGGCTCTGTGTTTGACGGAACTCACAGGAGGCCACCTGGAGGAATACAATGATCAATGGTGCCTGCAGCCATTTTGAGAGCACTCACTGAATGACCCAGCCAAGGTGCCTGTCGCATAAAAAGCGCCCACGCGTTTCTGGACCTTATCTCGAGGATACCAAAGAGCAACAAGGTACAAAGCCGCCGGGAAGAAGGCGCCCTGAACATGCTTTAGAAAAGATTCTGGAGAACGGAAATTCACCTCTGCGATTCCGAGGCAGAAACGGGCAGCGAAGGCACCACCAAAACTCTGGGCTAGGCCCGACAAGGCGGTGATGACTCCCCAAGCAACGGTAAGGCCACCTAGCCAAAGCGATGGCCTGATATCGATCAATGCGGAGACTGATTCATAACCTACCGGACAAAACTGAGAATGATTTGAGAGGGTATTTCGAAGACCGAGTACGACTGAGAGCGAAGGAGTGGAATGTTAACGGGTCCCAAACAGAGATGAATGAAAGATTTACAATGTAGAATGCGGTCACGATCAGATTGTATTGGGTACCAGAGATATTCAAAGACTCCTTGATCCCTGAAGACTTCTTTAGAAGAAGCAATATTCAGCTCTCGACTTCAGCTTACCAAGAATAGATGCGTTGGATAGTGACTGTTGGGAAACAGAAGATATCTAAAGAAGAGATCAACAAACCCGCCGATAACTGAAGAATTTGGCGTACAACCCAGAGCAAAGACAGGACAGGGACGAGTCGCACATCAATCTTGCGAATGAGTTTCTTCTCCTCGACTTCCGCCAATTGCGTTGTCTCTACAACAGGGAGGATGGTGTCAGGATAGTCGGGACCATCGACGACATCCACCTTTTCGGAACTCATCTTGGTTATGCTGGTGGCGGGAAAGAGATGATCGGGAGGCGGATAATGACGAAGAAGACTTTGCAGTCTTTTCGAGCGTTTATATACCCACTATTCCATCAAAATAATCCGCATCAGTTATCAATCGAGCTTCTTCGATAAACACTCACCTTCATTTCCTCACTAAATGAATCAAGCTTTCGCCACTATCGGCTCCAATTGAAATCGCAATTGTCGGCTGCGATGAATTTCCATTTTGAGCTTTGCTAGATGAAGCCGCCTTTCTGCAAAAATAATTTTGCCCCCGGTAAAAATCAAAAAACCCCCGTTAAAAAACCTGTTTTTTAGTTTTACCCTCCTTAATGGAAATTTATCCCCAGTGAACCTGTACTTTCCCATGTTAAACCTTCTAGCTCGATTCGAGCCTCCCCGAAGCATGTGTGCGTCCTCGAATTGGGCACACCGGACCTATGAATACCTCTCTACCACAAAACGCATTTGGAGAACAACTCTGACATTGGATTCGGCCAGAAACACGCAATTGCCTGATTGGCTCGAATCGGGCCGCCTCTTGACCCAAATCGGCCTGTCAAGATGCTTCGAATCTGCTCACTTGATCCATAGATGATATATGTAATGGTCTATAGGTCACGGTCAACTAGACTGTCGTCCCGTTCATTCAGATCGATACAAGGCAAATAATTCGGAGCAGCCGTCTAAGCAGGTCAACATGACTGAGTTGTAGATACTGATTCGAGAGGGACTCACAGGGGGACAGCTGGGGCTATGCGATAAACGATACAACGGTATGCCCTTAAACCACTCTTCCAATGGCTCTAGGTCTCGTTTGCTCGAAACTCCAGCCTTAATGAAGCGGATTCCATCAGTAACCAAGTGCCAAGCCCTGCTTCATTAGACTATCTCAATGTATACACCCACGAAGAAGGACAGATTGCATAGACTTCATGAATCATGTTTATGATTTCTTGAGCCGTAGGATATGAGTTGTCACTACTTATCAGCCGCTATCAAACACATAACTCTTACACTTCGACGATAACGCATGGGAGGATAAATCTCGCAACTTCTTGCCTGCCATCTCTCCACTGGTAAGGTCTAGAATCCCTCATCTCGATTTGCACCACCTCCCAAGTCGTCCGAGCTGGGTTAGCTGCCACACCGTGCTGGGGCTAAAGACCGCATAAGTCGTGTTCGAATCGATCTGTTCGAATCGATTTGTTCGAATCGATTTGTTCGAATCGATCCAAACGGTTCACTCACAATAACTCTGAATGGGGCTGGCATTGTTCTGGTTCTGATGCTTCCGAAATGATAGATCAGTGGAGATAACAGGTGATAAGCTTAAAGAAATGTAAACTGCTGGCGAAACGGTTCATCTCAGGGACCAAAAAACACAAAGGCATAGGTAGATGGTCACCCAACGTTGGTAAACAACTTACTTTGTATTTCATTAACTACCTCCTTTACATCGTTTGTTCTAACCGACACTTTAACAAATCCCACTTTCAGTTCTAATCACTTATCTCTCAAGCTTTACGTCAACCACCTAAACAATGGCAACAAAAGTCGAATTAGCTGCGGCAGAACGAATTGGCCCCAACGCCATCGAATGGGTCAAGAACATTAGATCTGATCCTGTGTGGGGGAGCAAAGCAGCTCGAGCTGCTTTCGAGGCTACGTTTGGTGGTCCTATACAAGAATGGACATGCTCTGCAGATCGATACTTTCCCCCTGCTGCCGAAAAGTTGGGCCTCTGGCGAATATCGCAAGTCACTCCAGATGTCATCACTATACCCAAGACCGCGCATCGAGGAGTGCACTGTGAAGGCTCGGGCTTGAAAGACCACGTCTCGAACTGCCATCCTGCTTTTATTTATGAGTGAGTCGATTCGAATTCACTAAAAAAAGGCTCGAATCGAGCTGAATCTTACAGGCATCCGTCTATTGTATGCCACAATAGCGACAAAGTCCATCAGAGGACTTTCATTGCAAAGTGGCAAACCAATAATAAGCTCAATGTCTGCCTGCATTGTTTTGTGGTGCCCAAGGTCGACTGTAGTATTAAAAACACTACCTTACCGTATTCAGGCGAATGGCCTGTTCAAAAAGTGCCTGAAAATGAGCTCGATTCATGGGATCCCAGCAGTAATTCGAGTTGTGAAAAGAAAGTCCGGCGATTCGAATGCTTTTCCTACTGTTACTCCTCGAAAGAAAGCAAAACGCGACCTAGCTGCCGCCGAATCTGGGTCTAGTGCCGTAATCGTCTCAAGCCGCACTCAAGTCTCGTCTTCCACCCCTTCGAAACGACAAAAAAGGACTAGTCCTCCTAGGAAATTCGATAAGGCAGGAAAGCAAAAGGTTTCCAACATTCGCACACGACTTCCCCCCTCTTCTCCTTTGGTTCCCCGTCCCCGTCAGCCACAAGTCATTAACATCACCAGCGAAGGCATGGAATCAGAAGAAGAAGAAGGGGAAGGAGTTCACAGCCGGATTCGAGATTCCCAGGTGGATGAGCTAGATTCAGAAATCGAAGTCCCCCAAACCACTTCAGGCGACTTCGAATTCGAATTCGAGAAAGAGTCTCCTCCCGGAGGCTTTGGGACCAGTAAACCTAAGCCCAGAGGTGATTCGAGCAGGCCTACACAGCCAAATGTCGATTCGGCTACTGATTCAGCTCCGAAATCGACTGCAACTCTCTTGGACGCCTCGAATCGACTAGGCCAAAATGAGACAGGTCAGCCCAAATCGCCGAATCAGTCTGGCTCGCTGCCTCAAAAGGTAGCCAAGAAACCTCGAGAACGTCAGCCGCAACAACCTTATCGACCTGCTGCGGTTCATGCTGAAAGCCAACCATATCCCCAAATCAACATCTCAGGAATGGGTTTCCATTATATTCCTCGGGATGAGGCTCTTACCCATCCTAGGTTTAGACCGATTGACCCAATTTTCAAGCCTCCTTCTCATCCTCTTATTCCTCTCAACCTTCCATCTCATCAATCCGGCTCATCCGATTTTTTTAATGATTCGGCTGCAATACGATCGATTCGAGATCGGATAGTGATTAGTCTCAATCAAGTTCCTCCCGAATACAATGAAATCGCTGCACGATTGGTTGAAGTTGGGTCTCAAATGTCCCAGTTGGGTGCCTGGCACAGCGAAAACAACACGAGGGTAGCTATGGCTGTTGGAGCTTTCAAAAATGAGCTAGAAGAGTCCAGGACTGCTGTGGGTGTTCTGCAAGATTCCATCGAAACCAAGGAAGAAACATTGAGACAGATGGATCGGGAAGTGTCAACTCTCCTTGGACAAATCGAAGCCAAAAATGTCGAGATCTCAGCCTTGCAGTCCCAGCTTTCCAACAGTACAGTTGATGTACAAACCGAGCTCACGACCCTCAAGAATCGAATCAGCACGACTGAGGAACGGTTTAGAGCTGCTATCCAGGATAGAGACAAGGCTTTGAACGACCGGGACATGGCAATCGTAGCGTCAGATCAGCTGAAAAAAGAGCGCGATGACTCGATTCGAAAAGAGCAAGAGGCGATTCGAGCTCGAGACAACGCGATTCGAGCTGCACAGGTAGCACGGGACGATCACGCAAGGCTCTTGCACGATGTTCAAGACGTGTTAGCTCTCAGAGAGCAGATCGATGAACTTATTGGGTTAGTGGCTCTCAAGGACTGGGCTATGCGTGAGCTTGAAGAGCGGAAAAATGCAGAGGAAGCTCGGTATCAGATGACCAGCAGAGATTTAATTGAGGCATCTGAAAAGGCACTTGAGCTGGAGACGGAATTGGCAAATGAGCGCAGTCTGCGTAAGGATTTGCTGGAAGAGCTGAAGATGGAGGTCGAGATGAGGAGTGCAGCAGAGAGGGAAGCTGAGACCGCCCGAATCGATGCACAGAGGCTATGGGAAGGGGCAGAACAAGTTCGAATCGGGAGTCTGAAACGGCGTCCTTCCTCTCCGCTCACTGATCTACCTGATGACAGAGCAGGTAGTTCATCTGGAATGGCACTCAGGCGCTCTGGGAGGCGCAAGGCTCATCATCTGTAACATAGGTATATTTATATGATGTCTGTACATATATCCTAAATATGATATGATGAAACTCGTTCGATTCGATTGTCCTCAAGCAGTCGCAAATAATATTTCAAGGTCTTTCGAGTACTTCTGTATCACCTTTTGGATTTTTGGATCACCCCATACCGAATTCGAGCACTTCTGTTCACCCCAGCATGTCAAGAAAAGCTGTATTGCTGATTGCCTCAGTGCCTTACTACCCCGTTCACTCAGATTGTTACCTCGAATTCCTAAAGATTCCTCCGTTGGTTTGATATTCTGTATCAATAACAGTGCTGCAGCGACACTGAGGGGTCCACAGCTATGTCCGTCTTCTTGCTGTGGCCATTTTAATAGCCGCATCATTTCCTGTGTGATCAGCCAACTCAAATCTGCAGCTTACCGGTGTATTTGGGGCGATAACCCAGTCCGTAAGTAATGAACTATCAGTCCCGAATTTGATCTGTTCATATCGAAATCGTGCCTCGAACATCCTAGGAATACTCTTCATTTCCTCACATCAGCTGTTTATCAATTGACAGTATATACTGACTCACAAGACGTAATTTTTCCGAATCCTGTTTGCCACTCATGCTATCATAGCGCAAAACAAGTTTTCCTGGCCCAAAGACTGATATCACCGACCAATGAGAGTTCTCGTTGACAAAAGCAACAGTTGTGCGTTTCAACCAGTCCGAATTTCGTCCTAATAGCCACTCCAGCGGCATGGAACCACCAGCGGAAGCATAGAAAGAAGGATTCTCTTGATCATCCCGAACGGCCCACCTGCTAAATGTGGCCGGTCGCCCTTTCGCAAACGGTCTACCCAATTTCTCTTTGAGGTTTCGAGCCATAGTATTATGTCTCTCGACTAATTCGATACCGATCCCCACAAGGGTCTCCATCCAGTCGTCTGCCCACCACTCTGTCTGACTAAAACTCGATTCGAGAAGAATGGATGGTAATATGAACTTCTTACCCAATATCAGAGCGACACTGGAGATCGGATCATAGTCGTCGTGTACCGTTTTTGCTGCTCGAGTCGCAGAGATGTGTTCTGTTATTCGACGTAAAGCTGCCGGGGGATAGCCTTTCGGGTTTTGGGAGGTTTGCGCAGTGATTAGAGGTTTCACAACATCCCTTGCCCACCCAAGTGTCTCGAATCGAGCCATAGCAGCTGATTCGGGACTTTCGATATTGTTCAAGGCAGGGGGAATGTTCGTTCCAGTCTCTGATTTACCGTCAGTTATTTTCCAGGAGTTGAAGTAGCTTACTTCGCTTCTTATTCTTTTTGAATGATATAATCTCTTTACCCATTGAAAGATCAGCAACATCCTTCCTAACATACCAGAGCACCACAGGGAGACGGCCGGCCTCAAAAGCATCTGAGATAAGATCAATGGGTGAGGAATGGTGATCATCGATTTCGAACCAGCGTGTTTTATCACGAACAAAGACTGTGTAATGCCGTGATTTTTGCCTGATGTTCCGAACGCATACAAGCCCGCCAATATGGTAACGATGTGTCTGACCTTTTGAAGCTTCGACTCCCATTGGCATTTCTATCTCTGAATCAATCAGAAACAGCTCTCTTCCGGTTTTGTTTGCTTTATGTGTGTCGGAGTTTAGGGTACGAGACAAGGTGTTTGGGTTCCAGCGAAGACCAATGAATAGAATGGGTGGGTTGGTTCCGAAAGTTATCGAGTGTCTTGAAGGCCCGTGTCGCTGGCATACAGCACAAGTTCGGACCCTATTGAAATGCAGGAAATCTGTAATGATATCCTTCAATGATGCCGGAGTCTCCATCGAAGGTCGCTTAGAAAGAAAGGCTGTGGCGTGAAGGTCGATCAAGAAGGAGTCCCTGCTCTCGATTCGAGAATGGCGACAATTCGAACAAACATCCGTTGTGGTCAATCGCAATTGAAAAAGACTGCGCGCTAGATCTCCGTGGTCTCCCTTAGATATTTTTTCTATCATTCGGGGAAAGAGGTCTTGTGGCGCAGGATGGTCCAAAATCAAGCCTTCGTCTTGGTCTATTTCAGCTTTGACATCTAAAGAGAGCTCACCTTGGAGAATGTGTTTCAATTCGGGCATATCGATTGGATTTCTCCCTCCCGAAGCGACATGAAATGCGTGCCAGACATGTAAGATACGGGAGTTAGTTCCCACAGACATTGCTTCAATTGACCCCAATGCCCCGGCAACATGTGCCTGTCGGCTCAACAAGTGAAAGATTGTCAAAGCTTGACTGATACCACCAGGATTTCGAGCTCCAACAGGCTTCAGTATCTCATCCTGCACTTTCCTCTGGATTGAAAGAGAGCTCGGCTGGCCTCGTCGACCAGGCTGTAAGGGGACAATCTTTCGAGGACGCCCGTTGTGCGGAATCGAAACAGATGAGTCTTCAAGGTTATTGGTATCGACGAAATGAGATTGTGAGGTCTCTGAGACATCCTCTGTAGTTTCCGATTCGAGCCTTCTTTTCCTTGCAGCATTACGTCTGGAAATCGGTGACTGTGCACGTTGAAAGTGCTCGTCTTCAGACTCCTGTTGTTTCTCGAAAGGTTGCGTATTGTTTGAAAGATCGTGACCCAGCTGTTGTTCCAGAGTCCAGTCGGTCATGGGATGTTTCCAATATTCTGTGACGTCTCGTACATCGTCCTCTACATTGGGTTCAACTTCTTCTTCCTCTTGCAATGGCTTTCGATTCATTTTTCCAGCGATGTACGCAGAGTCCTCTTCAAACGAATCTATTCGCCCTGCTATCTGATAGACCACCATCGCCCATAAATGGGGACAGCGCTTTCCCGTCTGCTGAAAGGTCGAGCAAGTACAGGTTTCACGACCATTCGATTCGAGTTTTCCACAGAATTGCGTGAAAGCTGATTCCCCTATACCTTCGGAACCTGGGCAAGGCTCAATCCTGAATGCCAATTGGAGTTGTCCAAGTCTGCGGACGAGCCCCTGAGGAGCACTGGGATCAATCAAATCCAGCTGCCACATGTTGAGGCCCCTCTTCGCTGCATTGACAAGATTTGGATCAGGTCGCGCCTCTTTGTGCTCGAAATACTCGTAGTAAGGGAAATATTCGGTGAGAATTATGTGAATTAGGCGATCCATGCTGTTTCGATTGTAAGCACATGTATTCGAGCATTCCTTGGGGAAGTTCATACCGTTTGTTGACCCGGCAGCAAAGGAAAGTCCTATCGAAGACTCGGAATGCAACTTCTGCATAGTTATTGGTAGACCATGGTCCATCTCTGTTGTAATGCGAGGGTATACCATAATCGACACAATATGGACGCCATGCTTCGTCGAACCAGTATTTCGAAAGGTAGGTGCCAATCTTATTCCACGCGGTGCCATCGTCTTGTGCAATGAAGTTCACATCCGCCTCTAGCTGTGCCAAGTATGTTGGCCATTCAGCTGCTGTTGGACATCGCTGGGCCTTTCGAAGTGCCTTCATATAGGCGTTGAGTTGAGCCATGCCGGCTTCGTCCTTCGAAAAAGCTGTTGATCCATTCGACTTACATGCCTGCATGAAGTGAAACTGACATAATCGAATGGGTAGACCCGGAAAGACAGCTTGGATTGCATTGCGTTCGGCAGCACTGTGATCGATCATCATGAAGGCAGGACAAAACCCTTCACCATCATCTCCTGAGACTGCTAACGCTCGAAGATAAAGCAGTTGGTCTCGCCCCTCGAATCGATCCGAATCCTCGTTTGTAGCTTGGGACAAAATGCTAGAAGCCAGCCGATCGATTCGGTCGACCACAGTCCGCAGGAATAAAGTGTAAACCTCCTCAGTAGCGAGGTTAGAGATCATGACAGCAACTACTATTTGTCAGCAAGATATGCAATACAGGTAAAGGAGAGGCACATGCTTGGAACCATCCGGTGGTACTCATTGATGGTGCTTAAGATGGTCATAGGACATCGAAAGGCATTCTTGTTCCGCCAAGAGGAGTCCATGAACATGCCACGCTCGACAGCATGTAGTAAAGCTTGTTTCAAGGCCGCATCGGGGCCTATGATACATTCGAATCGATGGTCCTTGTCGATTTCGACACCGGATTCGAGTAAAGGGGGATATCTAGTGCTGGCAATCGACGTATGAGCCTCGAATCTGTGTGCAAGCATAATATGGCTCACTGCAGAAATGCCTCAGGAGACCGTTTGGCCATAATTTCGATCGCTGTCAAAGGATCCTGATCAAGGCGATTCCTCTTTCCTGCAGCAAGCACTGCAGCTTGGAAGTCTTTTGTTTTTGGCAAACGCCATGGACAATTAAGGCGGACAAACCGAGCATGATCATGCTCATTTTCGAACCCGTTGTTCCATTCTGAGTGCAGTCAGCATCGATTCGAATGGCAGGCTTACGTCTTTTCAATTGGACAGGTGTGGAACCAAAAATAGCTGCCGATTCGTTTAAGACTCTACGAAGGAGAGGAGAGACATTCAGGAAGAAGACATTAGAGCAGGGTGGATGTCCGTATGTTTCGAGTACTGTGCAAGTATTGGAGAGGACTTGTGAGACGCTGACCTGAAGCTTGAATCAAGTGAGTATCAAAGTAGCTTCCAAGAGAGGCTTTTCAAGAGACGTACAACCAATCTTGCGCGACAGGTATGCCTATTTCGCACTTTTTTAGGGACTTTGGTGGTATCTTCATGTACTTCAGCATGCTCAGCACGCTTTCGAAGCACATTTGCTGCCATTCTAACTTCCTCTTCGAAATCGTCTGGCACGGCCAATTTGTCTGCTCCTGTTATTTGTTGGCATGTTCCGGAGCACTCGTAGAGTGTTCTCCAGACGATCTGGTCACGTTCGCTCTGTGGGACATCGTTGGGCAGATGGAGTTTGAATCGACGGTTGCGCAAGTCATTTGGTCTGATCCCAGGTGGACTGAGGAACTGGATTCGAACTTGCTCAGATGCTGTATGTGTTCGAAAATGCCAGTCGTTCTTCTATACCACTGGTTAACATTAATTCGAAAGCAATTGACATACCAAGCGATCGTAGAACTCGGGAAACTGTTCTTGCGGAATCTCGATTTTGTGTAGCTTTTGTGGTTTACTCCGAGAAAGCGGGACTGAACGTAGATAACCTTTGGTAATGCTAGTCCCTGTAAGCCGACTAGGGTTCACTATCTCTTTCTCCACTCGGTATACTGTTCCAGTCTTTTTCGAATTGCTGTTAGTCTCTTTCGAATTGCTCTGTAGAGATTTCTGTATGAGACTCCGCTCTCTTCTCGCTGCGACTCGGTGAAAAGAAGGAGCGGAAGTACCAGTCGAAAGGGATCGGTCGGCTTTGTGAAGAATAGGTGTAGTGTAAGACGGCGAATCTAACATATACTGGGATGGTGTATGAATCCGAGAGTCTGCTGGGAAGTTATCTGAGGTTGAACCATCGACAACATGCTCGATATCGGAGACAGAGGCACCCCGGTGACTGTGTTCATTTGCTCGGCTTCGCTGTAGGTAATTCGAGATCCCAAATTCGGTTTCGAGTTGACTATGGCTTTCCGAATTTGCATGTAGGTGTAAAGTGTGACTCATAGCTATGATTTCATTTTCCTCAAAGTCTTCGTCTGTTTCTGAGCTCGAATGTGAATACTGAGGTGATGCCTTGGAGTTCGAATCAGATGTTTCTGTGTCTGAATGGTCATCGATAGACTTCGTTGGTGATCTAAAGTATCTTTGAGGGCGACCTGGACTGCTTCGAGGCGTCACAGCATTAAGCAACAGGCCTTTGGGGATTGCAGCTCGAATCTTGTCTGGCGATAGCATGTTAATCCAGTAATCAGGTTGATAGATATGCGGAACCCATAGAGATAAGTACAAGTTAGCAATTCAGCATACAGCAGTCAACACCGGCCTCGGGCCATATGATGCAACATGACCGATCAGCGTTGAAAGAAAGGATGACCAAAAATAGCCCTTTTCATCAATTCGAGAGTCTTCTAACAGCTGAATCGTGAGCCGAGCATGTTAAACCTGTGAAAGATCAGTCTGCATGGCGATTCGAGCATGTATGTAAGCTCTGGGAAGCTCGAATCGAGCTAGAAGGTTTAACATGGGAAAGTACAGGTTCACTGGGGATAAATTTCCATTAAGGAGGGTAAAACTAAAAAACAGGTTTTTTAACGGGGGTTTTTTGATTTTTACCGGGGGCAAAATTATACTTGCCGGCTTTCTCCTCTACGACTCTGCGTCGAATCGCTTTAGTGGGCATTCGAGCTGGTAACTTCTCGCTGCTTGGATCTCGCGAGAGAATGGAGAGGATTTGCGTTAAAGTCGCGAGGCAGCGGAAATATGAGGCTACCTCGGCTGATTGACTTGGCAATTGTCGGCTACCTTGATGGCCTGATGAAGGAACGCATGCCTAACATGGGATGCTACGCAAAGATCGGTCTACCATATATAACAGTCTGACTCCTCCAACTCATATTCCCATCCGGATCGTTCCATACATCGGACAGTATCCTCAGGGCAGACTTCGGGCCAGCAGTACCCCTCCACATGGCTCGCTGCAGGAACAGCATGAAGGGCAATCTATCCGCTCCAAGTGCGCTCGAGCCGGTAATGAGCAGAATGAGAATAAGGCCAACCTATATCATCTGAGCGACTCCACTCAAAATTTTATGCAACCTACCTCTTGTCCTCGGGGAATGTTAGCCAAGCGGGAGATATTCTCTTTCACGTGGGCCTAGTGGTCAGTTTGGGTAAATCGTGTAACTTACCTGGACACGGGAGTCATTCGCAGGAACCTCGAAAATTTCTCGAAGTAGTAAGACCTGCAAGGCAGATCGAAGCATCTACCACCAGTCAGAAGGGCACATGAGGCTGCAAGTCTTACTTTGCCACCGGTCGCTATTCGTTTTGCTTCATCCCCGTCCGCATTCTCGTACAGGCTATCGGAATAACTTTCAAGCTCGTCTTCAAATTCGACACCGTCAGCAATAAGAGCCAACATGTTACGACTGTTTTTTGCTGATGAATCTTTTCTGCGAAGTAGATTAAGCGCCGTTCTGAGGAGCCGCCAGTTATCTACCCCGAAGCCCCAAATCGCTGAGAGACCATCCATTCCGTGTAAATGTTCGTAAGTGAGATGAAAGTCTGCCTCCGCAGAGGCCGTGTGGCCCGAAAACCCGGCCAAAATATCGTAAGCCGAGATGAGGAAGAGGGATATCTGATACTGGAGCGATTTTGAAAGAGGAGCGCCGCCTTGCAGATCGGAATCTTTGGCCTTCTTCAGTTCGCCGAGAAAAGCATCCCGCACCAGGGCGGTCGGACGAGTGTCCCCGCAGGTCGTAGCGACCATGTAAAGCTGTCAATGAGTCACAGTCTGGATCATCACTCACCATCGCGGTTGCATTGGCTGCCATTTGCACACGAGCTTCTGCGGACAATTTATCCGGGGGCGTTTCGACAAGATCCATCAACAACCTCAGTGACTGCGCGTAGCTCTTTTTGGCGACTACCCAGTCTTCTTTGGCACCGTCATTCAGTCCTACGCTTCTGCGAATAGTAGCAAGATGTGTACCGGTCATGGCAAGGAAGGCTTGGAAGCCGGGATTGACATCTGGAGCCAAATCCGACTGATAGGTGACGAAAGCACTTAGAACCAGAGTGTTTGGGCTATCGTAGGCTACCCCTACTCTCCTCGCGACAGTTAGCCAATGGTGGATACATCGATGTTCGTGAACTTGAAGTGTGGGATCGGCGAGCACGGGTGATGGCGATGCTGGGAGTATGTGCATCATTGCGTCCTGCAGGGTTTTCGAGCCTTGAATGGGGTTTGGTGATGCCATTATCGACCGGACATCGAACGTTGTGAACGCCCGGTAAGGGGAAGGCGTATCGGACTCTTGAGCCGGTGGTGTGGACTTAGGCGCAGCCTCAAATCCAGCCGTTCCGGCAAATTGAATGTCATTCACCGCGCCCACGTCCTCTAACGCAATAGGAATGTCGTCAAAGAGATCCCTGGTGGGAATCGACGACAAAGCACTGGATGGCAACCGCATTGTGGTATCACTGGAAAGTACTCCGTCGGTCTCATTGTGGGTGGGCTGCCTGAAAGTTGGTAAGGAGGCGTCTGTGATATCGGTGAAGGTATGGCGCTCCATCCATAATGAAGTGTCTCCCATCTCGCCTAGGGCCTCCAACAGTGATGACTGATCCACCGACTCCTTCGAGCTGTAATTCACCATAGCGTTGTTGGTCCAATTTTCAATAGGTAGATATATTTGACTAGGACATGAGACGCCTGAGTTGGTATAGTCCGAGGTGCTTTTGGTGGACCCAAGTGATCAGCTTCCAGACTGGTTCGGAAGTCCGATGAGTCCATACCTCGTTGTCTTTTCTCTCCCTACTTCATCGAGCGTCGCCCAATTGAATCCGCTGCTGTCCACTATTTGTTGGTTCTGTTCAAGGCAGAGCGCAGATTCATGTTGCGAGAGGTGCGAGATCTGGTCGTTGACACGGCGAGGATGGACTCGACGATTATTTCTGATTCTAACATTTGGGTCTCGTTCAAAACGGCATGCCTGCAAGAGTATTTGTGATCAGCCAAGAAATTGCGAGGCCATGCTCAAGCTGCTTCCGCCTGGCCGACTGTCCGAATTCGGAAGGCTGATCTTCATTTCCACCCTTGTGTACCCATACACACCTAACCTGTTCTAAGGACCGCAGCACCTACCTTGTTCGTCTGAAAGCACCTCCCACAAGAAGGCCTTTGTTCATCGCACTAGAGTGCTTATATCAGCCCGACACATCTCAGTTTACCGGGTCATTTGATAAGGAGAAGGGAAACCGCGGCATACTTGCCTTCTTCTTGTGACTGTCAAAGATTGACGGCTCAGATTAGCTGGATTGGATCAGATTTGCGTGGAAATGTACTTACAATCTACATTCCTCGCAGCCGAACCGGGATCGACGCACTCGCGGAGTGATATTGTTGGTGACCGACCTCGAGCTTTGGGGATCAGACATTTATCATATAAGGTCCCAAGGTGGTTGAAGGGCAATACAACTAGGTAGACAATTATTATGGGTCTCCACAAATTATCATTATTGCTATCTATTTAGGAGAGTTAGGAGAGAGATAAAGACTCCGCAGCCAACCGGAACGCTTCTTATCTCCACCGGCCCTTTTTAAATGGGAGGGCAACATATGGTTGTGAGCTGGAATCGGGCCATAGCAAGACTTGCTCTTGGGCTTCCAAGTCTCTGTTCACCCTCCAAGAACGTCTAGAAAAGGTGGAACGGGCAACGAATACACCTTTGTCTCGGAAGTGCTCAATTTTTGGGAGCCCATTTTTGGGAGTGATGATCAGAATTGACAGCACAAGCACCCATTGGGCAAGAGAGGATCACCATCAGTGCACATCGCAACCAGAGTCATCCAATCGCTCAAGAAAAGAAAGGAGTTCTGTGAAGCCATGGTCTACATCGCCCTTACTCGGAAAATTTCGAGTGGCTATCCTGGTCACCGATTGGTTACGACTAATAAAGATCAAGGGTGACAAAATAGATAAGGTGTTTGCAATCGCATGAATCGGCAAAGTCGTCAGCTGTACAGGTCAGGCACCGGTGGTATTGTCGTACGCTGCGATATTATTGTGGCGACCTTTGCGATTTGGTTCTATGTTGAGATAATGCTTCCCTCGAGTCTTCCAACTTAGGCGAAACAGAGGCATCAAAGGGACCATAACATGCAGACGACTGATACAATTAACGTTACTGCAAGTTCAAGAATACAGCTTTATACACTCTCACCCCCCTCAAATAAACCACCACCTGCAATGCTGTCCTGCACAAAATACAGCCTCGTACCCTGTCCCGATGCGCTCAGGACCGTCAAATCGGAGTATACCGAGAAGCACCCAAAATCTTTTGAAGCTTTCAACAAGGCGGCTCAGGTGATGCCAGGTAAGTGGATGAAGGAATAATTCCGCGGATGTTAGTAACGAGACTGCAGGCGGCGGAAGTCGTCATACTATTTCTGTTGATCCTTTCCCACTATTCATCACCGGTGGTAAAGGGCATTATGTAACTGATATCGATGGGCATGAATATTTGGACTTGTGAGCCCCTTTCGGTAGAGTGTGAGCTGAGCTCGCCACAGAGCTGGGGACATGGTCAGTGGTCTTTACGGCAAAAACAATCCCATCATTCGCGACGCGATCGTTGCTGCACTGGACTCTGGGATTCAGGTAGGCTTTCCAAGCGCGCTGTCCGATCTGAAATCCATCTGAAGGTGCGCAGTTAGGTATGCATTCGCAAAAGGAAGCGGAATTCGCCAACCTCATCCGCGAACGATTGCCGTCGATGGAACTGATCCGGTATGCCAACTCGGGCACTGAGGCAGGAATGATCAGCATTTTGGCAGCTATGCACTATACCAAACGATCAAAGGTGGTCATGTTCCGTAACGGGTACCACGGCGGAATCATCACCGGTGAGTGCCTGCTTCTTATTCCCCAGACAAAGCACTTTAACCAAGAGTCCCCAGGGTTTAAACTCCCACCTGACGGGCCGGCGGTTCTCCGGGTCCCATTCGATTTCGTGTTTTGTCCGTACAATGATCTCGAGAAAACGCGTGAGATCGTCAAGTCAATCGCGGACGATGCAGCCTGCATTATTGTGGAGCCCATGTGAGCCCTAGCCCTTGATCGTGGATTCCTTTTTGCTCACATTGCTCAGGCAGGGTGCAGGTGGCTGCATAGCCGGCACTCCAGAATTCCTGCGGGGGCTTCGGAGCCTCGCCACCAAAGTCGGTGCGGTTCTCATATTTGATGAAGTCCAGGTCCGTCGTCGAGTTCTGCCTAGGGAGCGATTGCTGAAAATGTGTCAAGACGGCCCGCCTAGCATTCCATGGCCTACAGGGCGTCCATGGGGTACGTACTGCATAAGAGACAGCGGTCTGACTGTTACTCCAGATCACCCCGGACATGACCACGATTGGGAAATTTTTCGGCGGTGGAATGGCGTAAATTGAAAGGACGAGAAACGAGCTGATACATAGATTTGGCGCAGTGGGTGGTTCGGCCAAGATTATGGCCATGTCAGTATTCACAAGCTCCCTGGTGCCTTGTGTTGCTGACGATAGTCTCGAGATTTGACTCGAGGGACCCTGCCAGCGTCAAGGTGGGCGGCACTTTCAACAACTCTATCGTGAGTCGCTGACTCACCGCCTACGTGCTTACTCAGTCCTGATCCTTGTCTTGTGGTAGATGACAATGTCGGCAGGAATTGCGGCTCTCACTCATGTTATGACCAAGCCAGCAATGGACAAGGTCAACAGCCTGGGAGACCTGCTTCGCCACGAGCTGGCAGCGCTTTTCCAAAAACTCGGTGCTCCTTATGTCGTCTCTGGTATCGGCTCGATCAACCAGATATATTGCGTGCTTCCGGACGAGGAAGCCGTTGCTGGATTGCAGCTCCTCTATTTCGGCATGCTTGGCAAAGGCATCGCAATTGCTCCACGGGGCTTGCTGGCCTTGACGTTGGTAGCAGAAGAGTCGGACATCTATCACATTCTGAAAGTGTTCGAGGAGGTGTTGCAAGGAGATTTATTTGAGCCTCGTCAATAAAGCGTGTTGAAGAAGCGAAACGGCATGATGCATAATGAAATACCATGGCACGGAAGGATTCAGAACAGTAGTGAAGCTCAATCAACGATAGGCAACACGCGCTCCGAGTCTCCGCGAGCAGCGTATCAACGTTGATCATCTCCACTTGGGTACTGGTGAGTCTACGCGACGTCTGAGAGCACCGTTGGTCCAAAGTGGCAATCATAACCCGAAAGGGAAGACACCCTCTCGACAAGCTGTAGCGCAAGTGGCGAATACTTGCGACGAGAAAGCGGGCTTGAGGACCAACCGGCAGCAGGGTGAGCGAGTGCGGTCAGCACTTACGTATCAAGATTTCTCCATCACACACTGCATATTCTATTCTGCGGAACATCTTTGAGCCATCACAGCGCAAGTGAATCCATCCATGACGTGTGGGCATGTCAGAATACTAAACTCATACCATGACACTCTCACGCATGCACGGACTCATGTATGCATTGGGGACCGGAAGCCGTTCACGCCCGACCTCACAGATGATCAGTGTGGCAACCGTAGCTAGCGAAAACAAGCTGTTATGTACGATGAGCCAGTATCTGTGTACCCAGCTTTGTATGTCATTGCATTGATCTAATGAGGGAACCTATCTATGTGTGAAGAGAAAGCTTGGCGGTAATCAGTCCGAGGATGTGCATGAGATCCTCTTCGTGGAACCGGCGTCCAACCAGCTGTAATCCCAATGGCGCGTTTTCGACGACTGTTGGCTCATCTGGAAAAACCATTATCAGTTTGAACGCCCATGCCAGAAACTCACAGATGTCGTTCACATATTTGTCGTAGTCGGACAGGTATACACGCGGGGGGTCCTTTGGATCAAGAGCTGTGCTAGAGACAAGCCCTGTGGGAAACACCGCAGCTGGGTAATCGACAAGATTGAATATACAAGTATAACTGGGCATTAGGAGAGTCTTTTTCCATCGACTCACCCCCAGTACTTGGTGGTTCCTAGCGCTTGTGCCGGGCCATAGCCTGCTGGACAAAGAATGACATCCACGTTCTGAGCATTAAAGTGGTTGAGATAATTGGCACGGTAGGCGTTTCGTCGAGCCAAGAGCTGAGAATATCAGTCCTATCCAAGGAATATTCACCAACGTTGGAATATTCTTCAAGTGTGTGATTCTTGACACTAGGAAGGGACAACACCCAATCGGTAAGTGGGAGGACCTGCTCATTCCCGCTCGCCATAAATGCTCTAGCGAAATGGCCTCCATCTGGAAAGTACAGTTCATGCTGGCTATGTCAACCTGGGCATTCCTGCTAGTACCTACCACAAGGTCAACTCCAATTTCATGCTCGTAGGGAATGAAGTCGACTAGCTCGAACTGCTTGTCGGCAGCCAGGGCTTTGGCGACGGTTCTCAGAGCACGGCGAATTGGTGGTTGCGGAATTACCACCCCGTCGTTGGACATGATGCCGATGCGCAAAGGTCGGGTACAACCAACCAATGAAGCTTCACGCCACGGAAGCGGAACCAGCGATTGTTCGCCCATCCACGGCTTGGCATTGAGCACGGTCTTAAGGAAGAGTTGACAATCACGAAGACTAGATATCAGCGCTTGTCAGAGACTTTCCCAACCTTCGCGCAATAGGCCCATTGCATCCAGTGATGCTGTCGAACTGGGGCGGCGGACCTGCGGCTTCTTTTTCCCTCGGTAGGCGTTGCGTGGTGGGCTCTGAACCGCATCAACCAAGTCATTGGACACCACCTACTCAAAGTCCACAAGCCACAGGCCGCAGCTGGCGCGCGGAGTGAGCCCCCAATGTCGCCACCCAGAGAAATGGGTGCTCCTCCAAAGGCGACTAGCGAGGACCCGCCTCCAGAAGAGCCACCGGGAGTCAAATTGGTATTCCACGGGTTGAGCGTCTCGCCCCAAAAGCTTTTAGTCTCTAGGTGCATGCCAATTTGGGGCAGGTTACTCTTGACGTAGAATACGGCACCGGCGTCCCGAAAGATGGTCAGGAGAGTGTTGTCGTTTGGCTCGGGGTCGATGTTGATACGACTGAGAGCAGACATGGTCGATCGATGGCCCTTTAACCTATAATGCTCCTTGACGTCGAATGGGAGGCCTGACCTGTGTGAGCCAGTGCCATTGCATTCACAAACCATGCAGCGGCCCGACCAATTTGCCGGTTCTCCTATAGTACTCATCCAACTCCCTCGCTCTCGAAAGTCCTTCTTCGATGAAGATGGCCGAAAGCTTGTTGGTTTCAGCACATGGAAATTTTCACTGACACCCACGCAAGACGTCAATTGATGTGCTATACACGCTCTTTTGCCAAAGGCCAAGCAGACCTGTTCGGCGGACCACTTTCTGTTCTTTATTGCGGCAAGAATCTGCCCGTCAGCGAGTTCAGACAGCTTGTGATTTACGTCAGTGGCATCGATTGACGTGCTTGTGATCTCGAGCTCCTCGTCTGTCAAAAGCCCACACTCAGCAGCGACCGAACGAACATCTGAGCCAGGCGGATACTTGGCGGCCCATTCTTTGACATCGAGACGAGCGAATTCTGGAATGGCCTCAAGAAGCGCTTGGCGAGCATCGATAGCTGCCTTAAAAAGGTCAGGTTGATTCCTCTCGCTAACCCACCTTCGGCCAGACAGGCTCGTCTTGAGCCTGGACCATTATATGTCCTTGTCTTTATCAGGTGGAAATAGGTAAGGTCAGGCAGAAAGGATTGTTAGATGCACGACGGATTCTTTCCTCTTCTTCAACGACCATCTTACTATGCCAAGCAGGACCCATCATGAGATACCACTTTCGACATAGGCGACCGTTGCTATGGGCATCAGTCGAAATAGACGAAACATGCGACACGGCATTAGCAGGTGGCGGCTGTTAGCGATTTATCCGACAGCGGCATGTGCCGGGTTTTGACCACCTTGTCCTTCTGCACTATGGGTTTCACTGAACGATCAGTCAATATTTCGACAGCCCATGCCTGTACAGTTATCAGAGCCTCAATCGATCAGCCAGGATTCTCTGAAGCAGTGTTGGATACGACGTGGATGGATATCGCCGCCGATGCTACTTTTTAGATGTAAGAGTTTCATGCATTGTTCAATAGAACTCTTAATAACATTGGAATACTTACGAATCCACGTATTCTTCCTTTTCCTGACTGACGTTTTCCGTTAAAATGACGTATATCGATTTACGATTATGACTATCTCCGCTGCAGACGATTGATGATGTGGTCAGACAATAGTGTTATGTGTGTCTCAGACTACAGGTTATGTTGTTCTACCGTTGTTGTTGGTGATACGTTCTTTGCGCGAAAGAAGTAAACGTTGTATATATCGAACCCAGAACCAACGATGCATCTACAGGGTTACTCACTCGAATAGCCAAGACCGAACAGGTTCCTGACCTCTTGGCTGGTTAGGGAAGGATGGACTGCGGCACGTGGTTTTACCCTGAAACCTACATGTCCCATCGCTTTGCATCGCTTTTCTGACGATTCGGGCTGCGGTCGGCCCGTTTGTAATATTCTTTCTTTCTCTCTTTCTTTCCTTCCCTTTCCTTCCCTTCCTTCCCCGTTCATCAAATATCGTATCACTTACTGTGCTTTTTTCATCCTCTAATAACCTTCCTCTCTTCCTCTCTTCCCCGCTCCTCTTTGTCATCGTCTGACCGTTTGACCGTTCGACCGAGAGTTCAACCGGGCCATACACTGCCGCCACCCAGACTCCGTAGTTCGTGGCCGCTTGGAATAAAATCCCAACTTTCATTGCTCTTTGACTTTTGAATCATCGATTCCTGCAACTTCGGACAGTCTGTATCATACTCCCACCCATTGACGAGTTACGCCCGTGCGCAATATCTCTACGTTCCACAAAATAGATAGACACTTGTGTTTGTCCTAGATTGTCGCAACAAACAAAACAACGACTCAAATCGCCATCTCGACAATTCACCTCATCACCTCATATCTTTCATACTCTACCTACCTTGACCTCGACATCTAACACATATCTTCATTCTTAATCTTCTATTCATCTCACTGCCAAGAACGATGTTACCATCACTAGTCCTAGCGGTCATTCCGTTCCTACCCACACTTCTCGCTGTCCCTGCTCCTGCACCCAGTCCAGAACCGTTACGTATCCCGCTCATACACCACACTTCGAGACAATATCACCCTGACCTGGCCGTAAGACAAGATTGGTTAAAAAGTCAGGCTCGAGGGCTGAGAAGCAAGTATGCTGCCCATCTCGGTGAGAGAGGCACGGAGTTGTACGAGAGGGATCATGCAGAGCTGCTGAGGAAACGAGCTACCGGGACGGTCTCGTGAGTTTATAAGCCTCATTTCCCCTCCTTTCATATCGAACTGTGAAGAGCCAGTAGACAGAGAAGTGGGAGATGCAGAAAAGACATAGAGGAAGGGCTAATATATGTACAGAATGACGGATGTAGGCATTGATGCGAGTTATTCGGGTCAGGTATCAATTGGGTACGCCTTTGCTGTACAGACAAATCAGACCGGTACTGACTGTGCCGCAGCACCCCTGCACAGGACTTCTTACTCATCCTTGATACCGGCTCAGCCGATTTGTAAGTCAGCCATCTGACCCTCTTGGTGGTGGATATTGACGCCGAGCCACAGATGGGTCGCTGGAACGGGATGTACTTCAGAGACATGTGGCACTTCAACTATCTTTGAGCAATCGTCGTCGTCCTCCTTCTCGACTAGCTATACCTCCTTTGATATCACTTATGGCTCTGGTGAGGCAGAGGGATTCCTGTCTACCGATACCGTTGCTATGGGCGGTTTTACCATCACCGGTCAGACTTTTGGTGAGCCACTGCAACATATTTATAGAAGGCTCGTCCTAATATGCTCTTCAGCTGTTGTGAATGACACCTCGGCACAGCTTATTTCCGACCCCCTCTCCGGTTTGATGGGGCTCGCATGGAAAAGCATCGCTCAGAGCGGCGCAACTCCATTCTGGGAGGCTCTGGCAGCGAGCGGATCTTGGAGCTCGGCGGAGATGGGCTTCTTCCTTCAGCGATACAGGGGTGATGCGTCTGCTTCGAGCGTCGAGACGAATGGCGGAGAATTCAGCATGGGGTCAGTTCTGCCTGCATTCGATCAACGACCGAGCTAATAAGCTATAGTGGACTCGACACGAGCAAATTCACTGGTGATATGAACTACATTTCTATCGACAGCAGTGATCTCGACTACTGGCGTATCTCTATGCAGGCCATCACTGTGCAGAATTCAACAGTCTCTGAGGTTGTGAGTTCGGGATCGTTTTACTTCTAAGAAGGAGACCGTCTGATGTGCCTAGACCGCCCGTGAATCAGCCATTGACACTGGTACCACTCTGATCGGCGTCCCCACCACGGATGCACAAGCAATCTACGCCCTGATCAGCGGTGCCGAGGAGATGAGTGCTGAGACGGGCTATGAGGGATACTGGCAGTATCCATGCTCGACGGATGTGTCTGTGTCATTGCAGTTTGGCGGCCTGTCGTACAGTATTTCGAATGCCGACTTCAACCTTGGCTCGTTTACACAAGACACCACCAAGTGCACTGGGGCTATCTATGATATGGACCTGTGAGTGACAACTCCCTGGAGCGACTCGCTGTCACGCAGCTACCTGAGCTGACTCATTTACGAAGAGGCTCGACCTCACCCATCACATGGATTGTAGGCGCGTCGTTCCTCAAGAACGTATACTCGGCTTTCCGGTATAACCCTTCAGCCATCGGATTTGCTGCTCTTAGTGGTAACGCCGGATCCGTGTCAAATGGTACTACGGCCGCAGGTGGCGCCACCACAAGCAACGGAACTGGCGGGAGTGGAAGTGGGAGCAGCGGGAATGGCAGTGGAAGTGGGAACAGCTCAAGTGGTAGCGGAAGCGGATCGTCCAGCAGTTCCGGAACTCATCTGGAGCTTGGAGCTTGGGGACTTGGTCTGACTCTTGCTGGTGCTATTGCAGCCTCGCTGTTATAGATAGGCAATTCAGGCCGTGGGCTGGAGCTAGGATCCGGTGGAAAAGGGCTCGAAATATGCATGAGCGAGCTAGGAGTGCGTAATGGTGGAGATCTCATGTGTTTATAGTAACAATGCTTCGGTCGCATCGACAAGGACATGCATAACAATGTTGTTTCATTATTCAGAGGTGGTTTAGATCGTTGCTGTTTCGAGGTTCATTCAGTGTTGTTTCGAGGTTCATCAGCAATTGGTTGCCCGCAGTCAAGTGGATAGGAACAATGAAAACAGACATTGTGCTTAAGCAGGAGGTGAAGGCATCACATCTTAGCTCTTACGCATGATGCGATAAATCTGAAGAAACCCAATCACCTCTAGTGAATCTACGATGAGTACGACTCGGCAGAGTTCCTTTGGGGGATTCACCCCATTTTATGATGGATATCGTCTCATTCACCTTTTATTCATTCATTCCTGCTGTGCCAACCCCCTCCTCCTCTTCCCTCACCCCCCTCATCCCGCGTTCCTTATTTCGCCAAGACTATGTACGAGTAAAACCCTTTTAAACTAAACTACACGTCGCGTCCCTTAATAAAGTTGTGAGTTGCAGTTTCAGTGCACTTGGGATGGAGAAAATCACGCGGAATCAAAAAGAGTTTACAGCGGGGGTTGTTGTTGCCACCGGATCACTGGGCGAAAAGAGAGGCAAAGCCGAGGGATCATCATCTCACGCATTGCGTATTCTCTCACCCTACCTCTAAACCTCCGACGTCTTCAAGTCTTTGCCATACTCGTGCATACTCTACTTCCATTCAATCGACTCTTGTCTTGTTGTTTCGTCACATTCTTTAACAACAGCATCATCATCGCTTCATCTTCTCTATATCCCCTCGCTTCTGATATAGTGATACAATTCCATCTTCTCTCTTGGTCGTCACATTCGCCCAGAAACGTGAAGAGAACGATTATAAAGACGGGATTCATCTTCTCTTTCTCTTGTCCTCTTTCTTCTTTTCCTTGTGTCAAGAAATCCGTTGATCTGAGAAAAAAAGCGGTGGATCGAAATCAGAGGCTTATATTCCCAATCCGAATCAATCAAGCCCACAGCCTCGTTTCATCTCCTTCCGCTCTTGCTCCCGCTGAGACCCCGCTGGTCGGGACTATCGAAACGGAAGAAACGGCCAATTGTACACCACCTCCCTACGACTATCCAACATCGATCTTGTATACTCGCTGTGAAAGATATATCCAAAGGAACAAGGCCGTTGTTGATTTGGAAAAATCAAGCACCCTCCGTATCCATCATTCTTATCCCTTTAACAACTCCCGTGCGTATACGCTCTGATCGGTCAGTTCACATCACGCCCCCTATCCTCGCTTTACACCTCCTTTGAGATCGACCCGATATAGCCGGTTGTTCTAGGGTCAAGGTCAGCTCGTCCTCCCTCGTCTTCAAACAAGCGACGGAGTATTGATGATTTACAGTCTATAATACTACGGCTCTATCTTACATACACACCCAGCAGACGGTCACACCCCAAATCCGTCAGACAGTTCACAAACTAGTAGCAGCCAATATCGCCAGGAGATACGGCTTCCACACTCTCCGTAGCTGTCTATCCCAACTTGATACACCTTTCACCGTCCGCTCAATCACCCACCATGTCGCTGTACAACGCGGTCAACGCGGGTGCCGCGCGCGTTGGTCATTTCATGATGGGCCGATCTATCTCTGTGAGTTATCTCTTGGCATACTATGCCTGGCGAAAACCTGACGGTGTGTTCAGGAGAGCGTTATCACTGGCCTAAACCCTACGCAGTACGACGCCTCCAACGTGAGTCTTCCTCATTCATAGCAGTGACAAGCACAATCCTGATATCACTCTAGCCAATCACACTCTTCATTATCCAGCTATTCATCATCATCGTCTTCACTCAAGGCCTAGGCTACCTATTCTCGTTCATGAAACAGCCCAAAGTCATCGCAGAGGTCATAGGCGGCATCATCCTAGGTCCAACTGTCATGGGTCGTATCCCAAACTTTTCGTTTCGAATCTTCCCAACTCAATCCGTCTCATACCTCAACCTAGTAGCCAATATCGGTTTGATCCTCTTCCTCTTTCTGGTCGGCCTCGAAGTCGATGTGGGCATCATGAAGCGCAACGGACGAAATGCCGCACTCATCTCATTGGCCGGTATGGTCCTTCCATTCGGTTTAGGTGCCGCGATCGCCGTACCGGTATACAACAACTTCGTCAACAGTGAAAAAGTCACTTTTGGCCATTTCTTACTTTTCGTCGGTGTCGCAATGGCCATCACTGCATTTCCAGTATTGTGTCGAATCCTCACAGCTACCAAGCTACTCGATACTACAGTTGGTGTAGTCGTACTAGCTGCAGGTGTAGGAAACGATGTCGTAGGCTGGGTTCTGCTCGCATTGACTCTCGCATTGGTGAACGCCAATTCTGGAGTCACTGCGGTCTACGTCTTGTTGTGTGCCGTAGGATGGGGCATTATTTTACTTTGGCCGATTCGCCGTGTCTTTGTTTGGCTGTGTAGGCGTTCAGGTAGTTTACACCATGGTGGACCTACCCCCGGTATCATGGTGCTCACACTCTTGATCGTCTTTTCTTCGGCTTTCGTGACGGGTATCATCGGTGAGTTCAGTCTGGCTTGACAACAGGTGATGATGAATCCTGATTCCCTCTTAGGCGTTCACCCAATTTTCGGCGCTTTCCTTGCAGGCCTCATCATCCCGCACGAAGGTGGATTCGCCATTGCTCTCGTTGAAAAGATTGACGACCTCGTTGCTATGCTCTTCTTGCCCATTGTGCGTCTCGCCAGAAATACATTTTTCTCTGCTAATCCGCCATAGTATTTTGTGCTCTCTGGATTATCTACGAATCTTGGTCTCCTCAACACTGGCAAGATCTGGGGATATGTTATTGCTTTGTGTGCGATTGCTTGGGTCGGCAAATTCGGCGGGTGTGCTGGTATGGCAAAAGCCCTTGGGTACAATCTAAGGGAAAGCGGCGCAATTGGAATGCTCATGTCCTGCAAGGGGTAAGTTTATCCTCATCCGCTTGAGAGAACCTTGCTGACAGGCGTAGTCTTGTCGAACTTATCGTGCTGAATGTCGGTCTGTCGGCTGGAATCATTGATCAGAGATTGTTCTCAATGTTCGTTGTTGAGGCTCTTGTCCTCACCTTTATCACCACGCCGTTCACTCTTCTCATTTATCCCGAACGCGTCCGTGACCGAGGCTCGAAACTCACCCGCAAAGATGTCAAAGATGCAGAAAAGGGTACAGCCGGCGATATCGGTCTCGTGCAGGCTACCGGTGGCAAGGAACAAGTAACCAAATTCTTGGTCGTCCTCCAAAAAATCGAGCATCTCGCAGCTGTCATGTTCCTGACTCAGATGCTTGAACCGCCTTCAACGCCACTATCGTCACGGTCAACAGCTTTACACAAGAGTGGCAAACATCTAGACGCCGATATCTCGGACGAATCGATCAAGTCCACCCCGAAACACGGAGCAGTCACATTGCCCACCCTGGAATCACATGATCCCACCTCATCAGGCTCAATCCGAGTCGATGCGCTTAAACTTATCGAGCTCACGGGACGGACATTCTCAGTCATGCAATCTGCCGAAAAGGATCAGTTACTCGTCACCGATGATGCTCTTCAACTATATCGCCAATTTGGACGTCTGCGTGGTCTCGATGTCGACCCGCACATTGCCATTGTCGGCCAAGATTCTTTCCCTGCAGCCGTGGCTGAGCATGCCGAAGAGCTTGGATCAGAAATGATCATCGTTCCATGGACTGTACCTCCTGTTGGTTCTTCTGGCTCTCTGATCGACCCATCACCATCGTCTATCTCTGAAAGAGACGGTCTGACACGGACGACATCGGCTCTTGACCAAGCCCCATTCGAGGGTATTTTTGGGTCCGAAACGCAAGGATCACCGATGTACACACATTTCGTCCGACGGGTGTTTACAGAATCACCATCGGATGTTGCGCTTTTCGTAGATCGTGGATTCGGATCTTCAGCTTCATTTAGTCCTGGATCAGGTCAACATGTGTTTATGCCTTTCTTTGGAGGGATGGACGATAGGCTCGCATTGAGATTTGTCGTTCAGCTCTGTCATCATCGAAATGTCACTGCTACAATCATTAGGATTCAGAGACCAGAGGATTCAGATGATGGAGTTTCGACCACAACGGAGGGGGTTGGGAAGGGAAATGTGGGCATGAGCGAATCCATGCAATTGCATCAACGTGCTCTTCAGTCGAACCAATTGACTATTGGTGGAACGCAATCTGTGAGTTGATTTTCCCTTTCTTGACCCCGCCAAGCTTTTCGCAATATTGCCTATCCCAGAACTCACCGAAAACAACCAAACAAGGAATTGCGCTTATGGTTTGATTCAGCCATATCACGAGACTGCCAACGCCCTTGCTTCTGAAACGGCAGATAACCTAGCATGGCAATTCTACACGAGCACAGTCTCACCCGCACATTCCGAACCTCTTGCCTCTACACTCTCCCGAGTCACTTTCTGGTCATTCCGATCGACATCACCTTTATCGGAAGCGTACCTTCAGGCTGAAACTGCAATTGCGAATGCTCCAGGGAGACAATGGCGTCCGATGTTGATTGTGACTGGACGTGGTAGGCGCGGTGCAGCTCTTCATCACGATGAAGAACTTGCTAGATTATTAGCTGAGAAAGGATCGAATCCTTCTATAGGCGCAGAATTGAGAAAGACAGTAGGAGACGCTGCTACGGCTCTAATATTAGGTGGTGGAGCCTCGGCCACTGCTAGTTTCTTGGTTCTTGAGGCTGGTAAACGATGATGATCATACGAGAGTAGGTGTATATGGATTGGGTGGGTTGGGGTCTTTTTGTTGTTCTTGTATACGGTGAACATTTCAGATATTCAGGTCTGGTAATTATTATACGTTAGAATACTTTAACGATGATTGGGTGATGGCATGTACGGTATGATGAGGTTTTATTTTCTTATCTTTAGCTGTGTGAACTAGGATATCATCCATGAGGTATTTCGACTTGACCATCACACACGAAGACTCTACAGAGATGAGGGCTGTCTAAATGGTCACTAATGAACTAATGATACAGTACATGCGTGTATGGATTTGCTATATATGAAGTATCGTCGTACTTTGTCTTCTCCTCTTGTCTAGTCTGATTTCGCCACTCGACACATACAGTCGGCGCAAGTATCTGCCTCTGATTTTTCCGCCTCGTCATCTCTAGATGTTGTCCTGCTCTCGGTCTCTCCTTATACTCCAGATAATATTCTGCAGCTCTCAGCTCTCCTCCCCATTTCATATTCAATTTTCATCTTTACCGCCACCACCACCACCACCACCACCTCCTCTTTCCTCCCAAGATTAATTTGTTCTACTCCTACATCATCCACACCACACTCATTCAACGACGAGGCACCATCGTCAAACAGTGGTTGGTCTTGAGAGCCCTCCTCTGTCATACAATAGTCTCTCTCTTTCTATTCGCTTACGCACACGTCGTCTGTAGAGATATATGAGTATTGCAATGATGAGAACTACACCTCCGACTGTTCCAGTGTCAAACCAAACCAAAGCCAAGAGAATGGTGCCGCAATCGAAATAGACATTGACGATAAGAAAGAACAGGTGGTTATTAGACGAAGGAAAGGCAACATGCCGTGATTGGACATGCAAGGGGAAGTGAAGATCATGCCGTGGTTGTTCATGGAATAAGTGTGAAGAATAGCCCAACACGTCAGCATATTCTCTTTTATAGTGGGCAAAGGTGACAAGAAGAGAAGTAATGAGTCGATGATGATCTACTGCAGAGTGGCAAATGATATTGTATCGTACAGTAACTCACCAGTAACGCCAATTGCGATCCTATTTTTCTCCACTGCCGCCTCACAGTCCCCTCCACCACCCGTACATTCATGTAAAGCTTGCTCACTACCTCCTACAATTCCCAAAGTATCTGACGACGTTGCTGGAGCTTGAGTATTTGTATTGGTCAAACTCGTCGTCGTCGTTTCTTTCGTAGTACTGGTTACTTCTGCTGCTGTTGTCGCTGCTGCTTCGATGGCAATAGCGGTCTGAGTGTTCGTGTTGGTTTCTGTTGGAATAGATATCGTTTCGTGCTCGACAGTAGAAGTCGTTTCTGATTCGCTGTCGATGTTGATTATTGCGGCCATATCGTTCCAACGTTCAAATTTCGATCGACGAGGATAACGAGTGATATAGGTCCTATCTCGCCTGAAGGCAACTCCTATCTCGCCTGAAGTCGACTCCTATCTCGCCTGAAACTGAGACACCAGGTTAAGTCGACGGCGAGAGGTACCAACAGCAATGATCTTGTTTATTCGATTTTTTTGGCTTTCAACTGACACTGATATTGATACTGTGATAATGACCAGAGAAATCGCACAGTACCATCATACCTCGCCCGGACGATCCTGTCATTCTTCAACAAGGGGTCAGGCTGCACATCCTTTGGGGAATGTCAAGCTTGAGACGCGTAAGATCTGGATCATATTGCCAAAGGAGTGAGTGCAGTACTGAGGACAAGCCTGCCGGCAGTTGTCGGTTGTTGCGCTCATGAGATGGATTGGATCATGACGCCAAGCTTGAAGTCAGCAGGCTGTACTTGTTGATATAAGTTAGCTGGGTAATAAGTTTAGCATAATTAGATTACGTATATGCATGTCACGTCATGCAGTCATACTTATGAACTATAGCGCGTCATCGGATACCAGTCAGTCAGCCTCCTACATACATTCTACGCAGCGCTCTCTCGTATATCCTCCATGGCTCTCTTCCCTCGACGAACCTCGCTCCCAGGACATACATGATCCATTCCTCAGCTACGTCCGCCGCCCAAGCCGTCCAAACGATGAACCATACCCAGACTTGATCAACGAGACCGCATTGTGACGCAAAGTGGCCGACTGGAGTGCTAAGCAGATCAGGTGAAGGAGCGATATACGAATGTAGCCAGAAGAATGCGAGATACCGCTCTCGAACTGAGTGTGCCAGGTCCACTTGTGAAGACTCAAAATAGGAGAGAAATGTCGATGGGTCTGAAATACTGCTCAGGAGCTCGGGCGCGAGTGTTAGAATATGACGTGTGGTGAACGCGAGGAGGTTGGTGAAGAATTTGGGGTCGGACGTTGTAATCACGAGAGAGTTATCGTCGTCAGTCTTTGTTGGGCGGACGATAAGTGGATGTCTAGGATATCGAAATCTGATAGTCAAGTTGATTCCAGTTTCGCGTGAGCGTTTGGATGCCCAAGCCTGTACGATGGCCTGAGCTTTTCTCTCTGTCCATGAATGTTTTTGCCACCCAATCGCTACACCCGTCTCCAATTCATCCACCTGAGGCGGATTCCATTCCTGTTCGGCCTCTTTTGTTTTGGGTTCTGGTCTTGGAAAAACATCAAGTTTCTTCTCATAGTGGAGGAGATACGCTTGATACAGGATTCGTGGAGTGGTGAACAGCAAAGCAAAGGGATATTTGGATAGAACGGTAGTAGCGATTTGGATCAGGTTCGTTCTGTCTAGTGGGATGGAAGGACGGTTTGGACTTGACGCGAGGAGAGCTTGAAGTTTTGGAGTTTTGTCGGGAGTCAGCAGTCTAAGGAAGACTCGGACTTCGGGCTGAGAGTCTGATTTGGAATGTAGGAAGGGATCTACTATGTCTAGGCGATAAAATCCGTCACGGGAATTGAATGGCGAGACATGAAACGAGCGAGGGAATGTCCAAGCTAGATCGAAGCTACATCCCATCAATAAGATATACATACAGCATATAGTGAAAGCAATAGCTGGGAATACTCACCCTGACGAAGGGTCATGCTTGAGTTCAGACTCTGTATGTAACACATATGCGTGCCTCCAGAATATGAGCTGGATAGTACCATGCTTTGCTGACCTAGAACTCACTTTTCGCCAAACGTATTATGCACTTCCAGTACCACACACATCAAACTTCTTCTCGCTCCACTGTCTGATGTGCCCGCACGATAGACATACCACACAGACAACGGATTGATTCCCTCGAAACCGAGATAACTCGGCATAGTAACGAGCCAGACTCTCCCTATGTCCTCTTTGGCAACACCTCGATCTACCAAAAGCGCAACGAGTTTTCTACGCAAGCCTTCCTGCCCTTGCTCGAGGTACCCATCGGATCGAATCCCCAGGATCTTCGACAAGGGATGTCCACCATAAGATAGTAATTGACGGGGCAAGTCGATCTGACCGCCCTCGAGCGAGTCAATGTCAATTGCGAGGTACAGCAGAGGATACGAGAAGGCGTGTTTGGAGGTGATGGGCAGTAGTCGAGCATGTGTTGTATAGGCGGGAACGAGGAGTGAAGGAAGCGCGTCAATGTCGGGTCGCTTGCGGACCCGTTTGGGACGCTGACCCAAGAGGTACACCGATGCGAGGGCTAGTCCTGCTAAGAGCAGGTAGGTAAGTATAGCCATTGCCATCTCATTGTGCTTGAAGACAATGTCATCAAAGCATTCCGAAAAGCTGGGTGATGATCGTCGGATGATATATCAATGGGGCACCACTCGACGACGTCAAGCTCAGGCAGGCACACGACCAGGACGATAAATAATCTTCGAGGTCTCTCTGTCTCTGGATATGTTAATGCTTATTTGTTGTCTGACCAGATGCGGGCCCTCCCAAGGCGTCCTCAGATCAACACCTTCCTCCCTCTCCCTGCTCGTGGTCTCTCAGCCCCACCACCAGAATACCATCAACCGACAATAATATCCACCTACTCTCACCTCGCTGACAGGTCTATCGTGCACGATGATACCTCGATGTCTTATTACCGACCTGCGCCGCTTGGCGTGGATCTGAATCACGGATTCGAGACCAAGATAGAGCGTGATGAGACTGTGGATGAGCACCTGGATGGATTATGTGCGGCGTTGCAGCATGTCCATGAGAGAGGCATCAAGGGTGAACGTCGAGGGGGAATCATCACTTGGCGAGGAATGATTACCAGGTCAGCCGCATCGATCTTGGAGGTACTTTTCATTGTTCAATACTGACTAGATGTAGGATCATGACGGCTCCGTTCGAGGACAGAGAAGGATGGGAAATGACTGCTATAGCCCTTGACGGATCGATATACATCGAGCTACATGATCCGCCAGAGATCCGTGCTAAAAGGTCCGCTATACACCACAACCACCCCCTTCTGGTTGTTCCGTGATTGACGGAGACGCGGTGTACAGAAGGAAAGACCAGTCATCATGGGCATGGCAGAGCTATATGGGGTACGCATACGAGGCGTTCTCGACGGTTCCGTATCCATCTGCGCAAGACTCAGCAAGGGAAGAAGAAGATCCCGAAGGCTGGTCAGGCGATGTAAATACTAATGTCCAAGTACGTTTTCTCCTTCATCCGCTCATCTCATTGTCTGACGGCTGATTCGTCCAAGTGGTGCAAGTGAGCTGAGACGTTTCATGAGAATAAATGTACCTTGACGCGAAATAGCGTTATCCGTTCATCCATAGGTGACGTCCCGCTGTGTCTCGGCGGCGAAGTCGACTGCGTACGAGGAACACCTGGTGATCCCCATCCAGGTCTTGGAGCTTGTATGGAGCTCAAGACCAATAAAGTCATCTACAACGAGAAGCAGGAGTTTGTGTTCCATAAAAAGCTACTCAAGCATTGGGCACAATCATGGTTACTTGGTATTCCCGTACGTTTACTCTTTTAACCGCCCCCCCTCTCTGTCTCTCACTCTCTCAATGTGCTTGTGAATTTAACATTCTTTTCAGACTATCGAGGTGGGATTTCGAGATGATGCAGGTATTCTAAAGAGTCAACGTGAATTCGAGACCATCAAGATCCCTCGTTTGTACGTCGTCGTGATTTAATCACGCCTGATCTAATGATCATGTTGCAGTATCGCATCTTTGCCTAATCCGATATGGCATCCCGCACCAGCCCACCATTTCTTGTATTCAGTGCTTGATCTAGTTTTGAAACATGTTCTTCCGACAGATCCAGCGCCGCCACAAGGGCTCACACAGGACGAACCATTGCCCCCGGCAGATGTCTGGCGGTTCAGCTTCGTCCCTCGTAGAGGGTGTGAGCTATACCATGTAGGTCATGTGGAGAGTGAAGATGGACGATGGGGAGGAGTTTTACCTCCAGACTACGTTAGGTGGAGGATGAGGAAGAGATGAGTATCGTCACGAAGTGTTAGCCGATGTGAGGTGGAGAAATCCAGCAACGAGTCAAAGATGACTTAGGGTGAGATGGATAACGAGGAAGATGAGTTCAGCCACGAACGTCTTACAGATCCGGATAACTTGTACATCAGTACAACAAGGACTATCATCATCATAGCATATATCATGCATTATCCATCACCTTGTACATACTCGCTATACATTGCCTCTCCCTGATCTTGCACATCAGCAGAATCATTCCCATACCCATCCGATTGTCCTTGTCCATCATCACCAACACCACCACTACCTACTCCTCCACCACCTACTCCACCACCACCACCAACACTTCCTCCGCTTTCTCCATTCCCTACAATATCAACACCATCATGATCTGTACCATGTGCATCCTCAGCATCATCTCTAGATGTTGCACCGCCTGTGCCCCCACCACCACCTGCACCGGCAGCACCATCTTCACCTCTTGGTACGATATCAATGAGGAAATCAAACATATCGCTAATTGATATCGCGGCTGCCACGTCTGATTTCTGTAGGGTACGTCGTTTGTGTGATTCTGCGACTAACCAAGCTCGACATGTGAGTTCAGATATGAATACTATACGATACAAATCAGCTCTTGGCTTCCAAATGACCGTGAAGGTGAAGGTGACGGAGTCGGCGTTGACTCGATACCAGGGTGAGGAGGGGTGTTGACTCAATATCAAGGTGAAGAGAACATGATTCAAGTCCAAATAGATAGAGAAACTCGTCACTTACTTTCACAAGCCTTAGAGAACATTATAGGTACTATCAAGTGAAATAAGAAACAATCGTCAGCTCTCGAAGATACCATCGATGGATTGATTGATTACTCTAGAAATCTTAAACTAACCTTCAGCAGAAATCATCTACTCGTATAAAAAACAAAAACCGTTCATTTCGTCAGCTATCTTCTCTCTTCGAGGCAGAATGAGAAACAATAAGATAGGATATAGGTAAGTAAACAAAAGTGAACACTGACCCTAACATCTTCATCACTCTTCATGACTTTTTTAATCCTTGCCAGAGGAAGAATGGCATTTCGTCCATCTTGGTCTTCCCTCTCAACGACGTCCATCTGTCTAGTCCAGAAGCTCTCTAGGAACTCATTAAGATCTTGATGAGGCTCCACTAATGGACCACCCGCTATTGGTATTGAAGTCACGTCTGCTGCGGACGATTGAGTGGAAGGAGATGGGTACGTCGAAGTCGATGGTCCTGCGTGAGAGTTGGATGCTTGTCGAGCCTCAGATGTAGATCCGATATGAGGGATAGGCTGTTGCCATGATTGATAGTGGTTCGAATCCATTGAGATGGAATTATCAGCGTCCAAGTCAGAAAGACCATGTACAGAGTCAAGGCAATCAACGGAGACGCAATAACAAACTACGTCCGGACCGGCCGAAATCTTGATGCGGCTTCTTCCCGTCATCCTCCATGCTGTTCTGGACTTTTCCTTCCCAGTCGTCTCTCTGCACTCTCTGGTACACTAGATGTACTTTGGTTCATCACTTAGCAGCTGCTGAATAATCTGCAGTAAATTGCATGTATCTTCTATATGTCATATCGACGCTACTACTATCCGTCGTCACGCCTTGCCAATGCTATAATGAGAGTTCCAAAATATGGTATATACACATGCGGGAAAGATGCCAGTCACTATCATTGCGAGCCAGAGAGTTGTGAAAGCAGTGCCGTCTTTTCGTCGGCGGATAGATTATCAAAGACTTGCTTGAAGCCAGAGTAGACTCCATTTTGGTTCGAGGCACTGGCGAGATCCCATCAGCACAAGCACAATAACGAATCAGTCAAAAGCTACTCACGCCCACGACACGATGCTGTCTGCGCAGTAAGCATCTCGTGCTTGTTGCACAAAGTCGTCCATTGCGTCTTGTGCCCCCTCAATGAACAGAGCGATATCATAGTCGGTTCTCGCCTCCGCTGGCACGAATTGCTCAAAGTACTCCTTACGCTCAGGGAACGTCAACGAAGGGTTGGCGGTCGTGAGCTTTTTCATAAAGCGCTTCACAACGTCAGCAAGGAACCAACTCCTACACAGCTTTCACACTCACGTTCTGGCGATC
>MCFC01000071.1:0-100720 GCA_002105065.1 Naematelia encephala
AGTGTTCAGCCGGAACCGAAGGGTGCGGTTCATTCCAACCGGTGATGGACGCAGTGGCGACAGGAGGAGTTCCCAGAGCGTGCGAGGACGATGAAGGACGAGTAAGAGCTGGGGTGTAGGTCGCATTCAGCTTGGATGATTCGCCTTCGGGAGGTACAGGGTCGCTCGTCTGCGCGGAAGGATGTCGGTGGTGTTGAAGGGGTGAAGATGGGACGTGTTCTTTTTCCATATTTGCTCTGAGCCATCAGCACCAATTCGTGATGGCAGACGGACCAAGATTCCTCACCAAGATGGAAGGGGTTTTGACGATAGTAATATTACAAAGACGGGAATTCGCCACGTAGGACACTTTGAGCTGTGCTTGTTCTTCCTGGGAATAGCGCGAAGACACTGTAAGAAGGAAGGAAGCGACCTTGTTAGCTCGCTGTCTTATACGTGAGAGTGAGAGCTGCGAGAAGCAAGTGATGATCGTGCGAAATGAGAACGGGAGCTGCCTTTGAGTCGAGGCAAGGTGAAAGTGTTTTGAAAAGACGCATTGAAACGGAACCCCTTTACAAGACCATACCGAGATGAGTCAAAAAGAGAGAGAGAGAGAGGAGAAGCATGGGTCACCAGTCGCCGGACGGGAGGACGCCAACTTAGAGTCTGATTACCATCAAGACCCTTCTTTTTTTCTCCGCCGCCCTTACCGCATGGTCTTGCGGGAGAAATGGCGTGCAGTCATACCAAGGGGGCAAGAAGTAATTGGCAGAGGGATCGCCGAAGGGGGTTGAGGAGGCCAGATTGAAAGGAGGGTAAAGGGTGCGTAAAGCTCACCGAAGACCTGAAAGCTCTACTCGGACAGAGAGAGAGAGAGAGAGTGCTGCTTCTCAACAGCTCAGAGGTCGCTTCTGCTTCCGACTTTTCTCCGAGCTGGTACGAGTCTTTACGACGACCTTTGAGTATAGACTCCGTCGGGCGGGTCAGACGAGGTCAAGGACGATGCAGGAGGAGGCAGTGTCACTAGAGGACACTGATCAGGTGTGACCATGCGATACCCAGAATGTCCCAGACTTACCGTTTGATCAGCGCAACCGAGAGAGGGGTGAACGGTCCGTGAAGAGTGTATTGATGGTCTCTTGGTCAGTTTGGGTTATGATGCGCACGGCCAAATCCTCGCCGAGCTGGGGACGTAGGGTTTCGAAAAAGGAGAGATGCCTTTCGATCGTTTGTCGTCCTCGTTAGCTGGCTGGTTTCCAGCTCGGTTATTTCGATTTCTTCGGAGTATAATGCGGTAAGGGTGGTGCTGGTGGCTGCGACTGAGAAGTTGTGAGCTGGAATTCTGACTAGCTTTGGTATTGAGTTCAGGGCGTAACACCTTCCTCGGAGGGTTTCGGGGATATTCTACAAAGTCAAATCCTGGAAGGACAGGGATGAAGAGAGACAAGGTAACGAGTGGATCGAAACAGAGAGAGACGAGGGGCTGGGCCAGCTGACAGCGAGCGGGTATGTTGATGAAATTGTGACATACTCAGGCAGGTTCACGATCAGGCGAGTCTAAGATGGGTTTGAAAGTGAGACGTTGATGGAATCTGATATTTTTTAGATGTTGGTCCAGGTTGAATTTTGTTGGGTAGGATCGGATTAAAAAAGAAGACATAAGCCGAGGTCAGAGACAAGAAGAGAGAAAGTAGAAGGGCAGAGGAGAGGGGTGACGAAGAGTGGTGAAGCGGGTGACGAGGGTACGATGATCGATGATCTCTAGATTCTAGAAGTATTTGGTCCGAAGCCGCCTTTTTCTGTCGGTCTACTACCCTAACCCTTTCTGTTCCGCATTTCTTTGCGGCAAGGGGAGTACGAATACGATGGGATGCTACGCAATGTATGATAACCCCGAGTATGAGGTCAAGTCTTTGTTTCCTGCTGTGGGAACGGGGAACCGGGGGCCATGAAAATAGTGGGGGAACAAGGGGAGGAAGGAACGAAGGGAACACGGGGCAGAGAGGGCTAACGGCAACCAGGCGTGGTACTACGAATGACAACCAGCACAGGATGGAATGTATCACGGCAGGTTTGGAATCACCCCAAAATACCGCCGAAACAAGTAGACATTAATTTACGCGCTATGACTTTTATTGTCAATGCACCAGTAATGTGCACGGAAGAACGTTGTTTGCTGACCCCCGGTCGGGAATGACGAAAACCGGGGGCGGCGATAGGGAAAGCAAAAGAAAGAAAAGGAACGGGACACAGGGCAGGGTAGGGGATCAACCACGGGGAATGTAGGGGAAGGGGGTAGTAGTACTTTCCCAGGATCGGAGGGTCCTCACTCACCTTTGTTCAAAGATGGTTTCCTGCTAAACTAGTTGACTTTTGACTCGTCTTTGTTGTCTTTGTCAGCCGATGGGGGTGAGTTTGCCGCCTGGTTTTCAAAGCTAGTCACTTTGACAAGACATGGAAGAAGTATGAAAGAAATACAATTAGAAGCGAGATACAAGACCAAGGGATGAAAGATGGGATGAGATGAATGACGAAAAAAAGAAAAAAAAGTAACCCCTTCTACACAGTTTGTTGCCTAAAGAGTATACGAAACAAAACTATGCGTTGTGGTCTCTGGTCTATCAATGGCATTCCCGCAAACCCACACTGTGGAGGTTCTCCTTGGGTCGAAAGCGTGTTGAGGCTTAACCTCTCGATCACCCCCGTAAGACCTTTTGTCCCTTCCGAGACCTTTTTTTCATTGTCATGGTCATCAGTCCATAGTCATAGTCATTATCCAAATCTATTGACTCTACGTACACCGCCTTGTTTCCTTCCTCGGACCTTTTGACTCGTTGCCGCTCAGTCGCAAACTGCGCATGCACACTTTGAGTCCTGAATCTGGACGAGGTTAAAAACAAAGCAAAAGGAGAGAGGACGAGCAAGACATTTTCTTGCCCTCCACCTACGTCGGGCAGCGCCGCAAAGTTAGAAAGCGGGATAGATCGTGTCGTAATCTCCATAAACCAAGATCGCTGCGCAAATACAAGAAACCCCCTTGATCCCCCCTTTATGCTGTGGTTACAAAACCGAAATGGAAATATGCTATGACACGGTTTACGGCGGCTAGTACCCGCGACTCCGTAGCGGATGCCTGCCTTGCCCTCAGTCTGTGGCGTTTCCCGGAAAAAGGGGGGTGTCCCTCGTCAAGCTCAAAGCAAAGCAAGCTCAAACGTCAAAAAAAAAAAATCCGATACAAATACAAAAACGCCCGGGCATGTTCGGTCGGTTTGCCGCGTTCGGCCACTCTGGCCTCTTGCGAGGCGAATGATACAAGCTTTCGCAGCATTTCGCCACCGAGGAAACATTAAGGCATGCAACGGGCAGAGTTTCGAGAGACACACGGGTAAACACCACAAACAAAACACACATGGACCATGAGGGAAGAAAAAAATGGGGCATCATTGGCTCACATGTTGCGGGAAGGGGAATACTAAGGTTTGTATAGTACTTCGGGCTTTCGATCGGGGGCTTTTCTTTGGGGATAGGGATCACCGAAAGAAACTTTGGGAAGGTACTAGTACATCGGAGGGATACTTGCTCTAATCTCCGAGTTCCGAGTGGGGGAAGCAAGCCAGCGGGGGATCACCAACATTTTGTCACCGTCGGCTTCATCGGGGGATCTACTTGTTCCTTTCTCCGACGAAAATAAAATACTAGTTTCGATTGCATGGAAGTGTATCTGTGGACGCGGTGCGGGAGTTGATGAGGTAATATATTGAAAAAGAGAAAAGAGGGTTGGACATCCCAAACGTAACCTAACTATTGAATATGAATATCTACTACTTTTTTTCTAGATGACAAACTACCGAGCGGAGTAGAGCAGGTACCACCACTATGCTGCTTGTCGTTATGACTGTCGACGCCTCCGTCACCGTCGACGTTGCTCTTGCCGTAATTTGCCGTAATAGGTCCAAAAGCGTACCTTATCTCGATGAATTCCCTAAGTGGCGTCCTGTACCACTGTCCTGGAACGATAGAGTTCTACGAGACGGGGTTTTTCTTTTGGTTTTCCCTGCTTAGTCACCGTGTGTATGAGAGATTCGTCAATGATGAGAGAGTCGTCAGTACAATAATAATGACCTCCACTTTCATAAAACCGAAAACAGGAACGAACACGACGACTGAATCTAAACCGTTCGGGAATGTCATGAAACATTCATAGTAGTGCGGAAAGAATTAAGTAGTTGGCAAGGTTGTTTCTCATCTCCAAGCTCAAGGTTCATCAATACCCCAACGACGATTTTTCCTAACGCCCCCCTTTCCAACCTCCACTTACCTAAATACCCTACCGCGTCTACGTCCCCCTAACTCTACTTATCTCCTCTCTCCACCCTTTTACTTACCTCTTACATCCACCAACCTTCTTACTTACTTACCTACCTAGGTCCCTTCTACAAAATCCCCAATTTTTACGAATCAATCACGGGGACCTAGAAAATGCGTTCCTCGCCCTTGAAAAGTATAGATCCAAATTGAGCTATAGTAGACTTTCGTTCCTAAGGAACTTACACACCCCCTTGGCGTGGTCCTGGTCTGGTCCTGGTCTCGGTCCTGACGTTTGACGTGTTTGAGTTTACAACATCCCATTGCTAGCTTTGCTCACTTATCCACTTATCCGGCGCCGAAGCCGGTTCCGCCGGGTGAGTGCCTTTTCTTTCGTCTTTGTACCGGTCAAAACCACCGACGTTGCTCCACTACTGACTGCGATATTTGACAACGTTCCCGCGTCATGGTCAACGTCTCTAGTGCGATGTGATGTGAATCATCCAAGCATGAAACGAAGCTATGGAGTTTGGGTTTTTATTTTTTCCTTCTTTTTGTCACCTCACCCTATGATTGTCACATTCTTGGCGTTCTTGTCTCTCTACTCAAAGCGTAAATTGCGGCAAAATAAACAGGACAATAGACAATTCAATCAGCTGTGCAGGATGTATTTTCCGGCCGGAACAAGTTCACACTCTTCTTGATGTCTTAGGGAAAGACACAAAGTAACGCTAGTTTCAAACCTTTTCTGTCTTTGTCCCCCCGTGTCTAATCGGCATTCTCACATATCCTCCTGATTGTTGTTATTGCAGGGATAAACGTGGCAAGATCCAAACGTGTATCTGATAAGAAAAGGACCGCGAAAGATAGAGTATATCGCTCATTTAGCGTGTATTGGGTAGCATATTAAGACTATAGTCCATGTTGTCTACAACAGCTAGACAAGTGTGTCTCCTACCTGCAACAACTCGACAACTGCGTGTCCTACCTACAACAGCTAGACAAGTCGCGTCCTGCTTACAACAATAGAATAAATGTAATTACAACATGGTCGACTGAACGCAGATCTGATTAGTCAGATGGGGTGGGATCCTTCACAGCCCGATCAGGGGATACGACGACACGCCGTCCACGCCTCCGTTTCCTGACCGCCCAGAGACGCTGCTCACTAGTCGCGTGCAGTTTTCACTCTCAGAGTGTCCCACCGTCAATCTCCACATAGACGCCCCCATCGTCCCCATACACAGGATCCCAAGCCGTACCACCTCCCAGTCCTACCGTCGCACCCACAACATCTCCAATAAACTGGCGATAACCCGCCTCGTCCTCGCTCTCTAGGATCGCAGAGTGCAGGACATGTATGCCCGCGACAGTTTTTTCTAACGGTTTGACGAACGCCTTGTCTGCGCTGGGATACGAATTGAGGATACGAGTGTGAGACGACCAGTCTGGCGGTGTGCGTAGATCGGGTGACGAGTCACCTGCTGAAGACGATGTTGAAGATCCTAGTGATCTTGAGAAACCGCGCGGCGAGGGTGTACGCGGTCGATATGATGAAATTTGTATCGGGGTTGACCTCGTGGGCGGTCGAACAAGGGGAGTGGCCAGGTCAGATATTGGATTTGTCGATCGCCGCTGGCTCGCCCAATGGATCTTTAATCTTCGAATATCGAGTCGAGTGAGATGATCGATACCTACGACCTTGACCTCGTTCAGAGCTGTCGCATCTCCTTCTGGCGTAGTAACTCGCATATCCCACAAAGCGTTGAAAGAAACCTGATCCAACCGAGATAGGTCAAGCTGGACTAGAGATGGGGGGAGGTTCGCAAGATAGGTGGTCATCACCGTAGAGGGGAGATGAGAGCAGGAAGCAAGAGAGAGGGATGTAAGGTTGTTCCACGACGATGGTAGAGCGAGGATGCCTGTGAATCCTAGATCTAGCTCTTTAATCCCACCACCTCTTGAACCCAGATATTCAAGCGTATGGACCCAACTGCTTCCGGCAAGTCCTGAGCCTCTCAAGTCCAGCTTCTCAAGGCGCCCACCTACCCGTCCAAGGACCTCAACGAGGTCAGCGCTTGGGAGATAAGGCGCAGAAAAAGGTAGACTGAATGATAGGAGCTTGTCAGGGGGGATAGCACCTAAGAGCTCTTGGAGGTCGGAGGGAGGTCGGTCTCTCTTCCAAGGATGAAATGTTGAAGGATAAGGACAGAGGTGTAAATGTAGATGTCGAACTGCCGGTAATATATGATCTGATAAGATCTTTGGAAGAGGTGTAGGCGGTAGAGACGTAAGTGTCAGAGTATGATGTAAACTTGGTGTAAGAGCGAGTGAGGACCAATGGTTGTTTACAGCTCGAAGCGGGAGGATCTCGTCCGATTCCATAAAACCAAAGATATGCAATAAGACTTCATCGGGCAACGTCGAGATTGGACTAGATCCATCCAGAGGGGCGAGACACTCGAAAGCTCTTCGCTTGAACGAATAGGTCGTGAATGGTGCTCGAGGGTAAGGTGTGGGGATCAAGTTGGATGAAGGTTGACCTCGACGGCGTGGGAACGCTGAAGGGAGAAGAGCGAGATGTGAGTGATGCGAAAGTATATGTGTGGGTGGTAAGAGTGTTATGTCCATCTTCGAAAGTGATATACAGATCAGACGAGTGAGACGAATGAGATGATTGTTGAGAGATACAACGAAGGCGGATTGTTGAAATCCTCTCCCCTTTGTTGTTTTGCGTCATCCCGAGCAGACCCGCCGGAAGAGGAAGTCTCGTGCCTGAAGGAGGTGAACTACCGTGAGAGAGTGAACGATATCAGGCACGAATCCAGAGTGGACATCGCCGTTATCAGCTTGGAGTACTATTACTATGCTGGTATTGTCGGGTTCGAACCATCCTCTCGAGGCATGTCGGACATCCGAGCTCGAAGGACAGCAACGAGGATGCCAATATCAAACGAGAAGACTCCTCTAGCTCCTGCTACAGAGCGATATCGACGTACTCCACCACCTCCACGACGTCCCACTCGCTCACTAAGCCTATCCATCTCTTTGCTCATCCTACTAGGATTCGTCCTTTATGCCCAGCGTCGGGGAAAGTCAGGAGTCAGTTATAGTTTCGATGGCAAAGCTCTTCCGGACTGGTATGCCCTCTGTTCAAAAGAGGGCAAAAAGGTCTACACTGTCCCCGAGGAAGGGGGGTTAGGAGCAGTAGAGTGTGTCGTTGTGGGGAATAAGGAGGTGGCTGGGTCTGGTAGTTTAGGTGAATCCCACATTGGGGAGTTTCTGTGGGCCAACTGATGCTCAATTCAACAGCAAGGGTACGAAGGCGATGGGGAGATAAGCACGAGCCTACAGGTCAATCCGGACGTCGTCGTGGGGTACCGATCATATTCCTTCCTCCAGGTCATACCCTGACTCCAGTAAGTCTTCCCACTGCCTGTTCCACACTCTAAAAACGGGTGCTGAAACACATCAGGGCTTTGTGGACTCACACGCTCATCCATTACAATATGGCCATACACGTCAATTGCAATTACAAGGCTCGCGGTCCATACGCGAGATTATTGAGCGGGTGGAGACGTTCGTGAACGGTGCATCTCTGCCCCGTGGCGCTTGGGTGGAAGGGATGGGATGGGACCAGAATCTATGGCCTGTCAAGGAATTTCCAACAGCAGTAAGTCTCCCTACAACCTGGCCCTCTTTTCATCTCGCCGCCCTTGTGCTCGGGTATCGATTGAAAGCGTACTGAGTAATTCAGGCCGACCTCGAGGCATCGCCGGTACTTGCAGGCTTGCCGATCGCTCTGGCACGCATAGACGTTCATGCAGAATGGGTTTCTCCTGCCGTGTTAGACCTCATGGGCGAATTGCCAGATCACGTCGAAGGTGGACAAATCGTTCGTTATCCTAATGGAAGTGCGACTGGGGTCTTTGTGAGTATCCTTTTGCTTTATCGAGTTGGTTTTGAATGAAGCGCTTATCGGTATGTTTGTAGTTAGACAATGCCATTGACTTGATCAATGCTGTCCGTCCACCATGGACTGACACACAACGCGAGGCTTTCCTTGAGCGAATGACGAAGGATGGGTTGAGTAAGGGGTTAACAGGAGTGCAAGATGCGCAAGTACCTCTAGAGGATGCGATTTTCTTCAAACGGTACGTAGAGCTTTGTTTGATTACAGGATCAGTCCGGATCTGATGTGCACAGGATGGCCGATAAAGGTAAATTGGGGATGCGATTCTATTCCATGGTACGTTTCTTTGCGGGATATTTAGGCAGAAAGCTCAATACAAACAGATCAATTGTGAAGATCGAGAAGCGTATTGTGGAGATCAAATTGAAAAGGTCCACGGGGCCGCTGGTGAGTCAAACTACTGTATCTTTTGAATAAAAAGGCGACCGTAACTGATCATTCGTAGATGGGCGATTAACGATTCAAGCTGTGAAGCTGTTTGCTGATGGCGCACTGGGATCACGCGGTGCTGCTTTGCTTGAGGATTATGCGGACAAGCCAGGATGGAGTGGTTTCTTGTTGAATCGTGAGGAAACATGGGAGCCGCTCATGCGGAAATGGTATGAGAATGTGAGAGCCCCCTCCCCACCTCTTCAACGACTCTCGCCATTTCACTTCTACCGCCAATGGTTTCTCACTGATATACTCACAGGGGTGGCAGGTCGTGAGGCACATCAGCTGAGGATTGAGAGACGCTGACGAGACAGAACGTGCATACAATTGGTGACAAAGCGAATCATGTGGTTTTGAACGCTATTGAGAAGATACTAGGGCCCAACGAATCGAGGACCGCAGGCCGTTTCAGATTGGAACATGCACAAATTATGAGACTTGACGATATCACACGAGCGGCCAACCTTGGCGGTAAGTTTTCCTTCCCAGTTTGTTTATAATGGAGCTGACGTCTCAGTGATCGGGAGCTATCAACCCACACATGCTACCTCCGATGTCCGTACACCCTCCCACAACCAGCAGCGTTCGAAAATTGACGATCATAGATGTGGTATGCTGAAGATCGTCTTGGGTCAGACCGGATAAAAGGTGCATACGCGTGGCGGACATATCTAGAGTATGTACATATTGCATTTCTAAACTCTCCGACGATTGAGTCTACTGACATTTCATCAGGCATGGGGGTAGAATCACACTTGGATCTGATTTTCCGGTCGAGTCGATTGACCCGCTTAAGGGGTATTATGCAGCCGTCACCAGACTCGCTGAGGATGGGACATCGCCACATGGTCCTGGCGGATGGTAAGTCATACCACGCGCTGTAAGTCGGAAGGGCAGGTTGTCTAATGCGACTGGTAGGTACCCTGAGCAAAAGCTAACACGAGAAGAAGCATTACGCGGCTTCACAGTCGAACGTAAGTCTAGATTGGCACATCTCCATCAAGATCTACACTTTCTCTTCAATGCTTAATAATGTCTTCCTACTTTAGCGGCACAAGCTTCCTTTTCAAATTCAACTGGATCACTTACCCCTGGGAAACGGTTCGATGCTGTACTATGGGACGACGATCTGTTGGAGGTGGATCAGGAAGAAATGCTGGACGTCAGGGTGGTAGCTACTATCATTGATGGGAAGATTGTTTGGGGTGGGATTAAAAGTGGATGAAAGAATAAATTCTACCGTAGATGTTATGTCAGTCGAGTACGTCACTCGCCATTGCTTATAATGTCACGAGAGAAGAAAAGTTATATGCATTCACAAGCATGTACACTTTTGTTGTGACACGTGAATTTGAGCTCGACTGCACAATACACAGCGGTGAGTGACTGCAATTCTTAGGATGGATCGAGGATTGGCTAGTTATGCAGGTTTGCCCCCATCAGCAAAAATGGGGCATGTGATGTGAAATCATGTCTTGAAAGGTCCGTGCGCAGGATTGAAAATTACGACTAGTCTTGAGCAAAACAGATTATGGGATATCCTACTTCAAAACAACCAGTTTGAGGTTGAAAACTACGATTGTCACTAAATTGTTCGGCACCTAACTCAAAAATAGACCCCTCTCCATCAATAGAGGTCTGACGTGTCGCAAGCCGAAAGTCTACTCGCAATTTCGAGCTCGACCTGCTCATGCTCCACGTACAAAGTCAGCCGTCACAGACTGAGCAGTAACTGTAAATAGGCGCTAGTCATATCTACTACACATGCAGGCTGATGAACGTTGTATACAGGATGAGTAGGAACCAGGTCACAAGGTGACCGGATTGTATGACGTCGACAGATCCCTGTGATCTCCAGGATTTACGATGACACATATCTCAGAGCCTCACCTGGGAGATCAATCCGAACTAGTCTGTAACTTAGCATGTTGATTTATGGACGGTTAAGAGCCAAAACGGGTTAGACAAGCTGGACGTAACTGATTTCAGACTCTGCTTTACTGATTTGCCTATAAGGATGCTTTACTGCGCATTTATATAGATGTAGTCTGTTTGAGGTATACATGCCAATAACAAAACCATTTACATATAGAGCCCCAAGTGACCCGTCCACAAATAATGTACACCAATGACACAGCTATTATACAGTACGATACACTCTTCGAAAGTCGACATTCCATCATCCTGTCGTTTCCTCGAGTTTCCAAACTGCCAACTCATACCCCTTCACTGGTCCCGGCCGTGACGGTGCGGCGCCAACTACTGTAATCTGACTTTCAAGTTGCTCAACCAGATCTCTCTCCATGTCTTCGCTGTATGTGAAACCGGACTGAGTCTTGAGATCACGAATATACTCTTTGATCGAATATTGTTTGGCGTCGCTGCCGAGACTGACCTGTTTTGAGTAATCTATCCAATTGTCAGGGAAAATGATGAGTTCGCTGTTCGGGTTAGCGTGTGCTGCAGCGTTGATCATCCAGTTGTTCATCGCTACCCTGAATGTTGATTTAACAGAGCTGTAAGGCGCATTGATTTCTGTTCGGATTCCATTTAAAGACGGTAGCGATAGTGCAAACAGCTTGAATTCCCGCACGGGGAAACCCGTCATTTGAATGGTCAGCTGAGTTTGCCAGTCCTCGAGCGAGTCCTCTCCGTATTCTGGCTGCATACGGTTGCCAAAACGGTGTCTTGTCTTTTGACCCTGGAGGAGTTTTCGCACAGAGTTGGTAATGGCTTCACAGGTAGGCGCGATCGACGGACATGAGTGGTTAGTTCTCGTGTAACCACTACCATCGATTTCGATCCACTTGACATTCGTGCACGCGGTAACAGTATTCTTCACTCTTTCTGAATCAAGCTGTCCCGTAAAGGTAGGCGCCAATTCCGGGTGGAAGACAAGTTTCTCGACATTGGGAAAGTCATCATTCGTCACTTCTTCAGTCTCCACCCAATACTCAGCGTTCTTCGGTACATTGAACTTCCTAATGTGCACTACCTTGGCAACTCGTCTCCTCAGTTTGTCGAAAGCGACGAGTGTGACATTGCTGGATATTAGGCGGTCGATATACAGATAGTTCTGTGGAGTGTAGGTGTCCCAACCGCCTCTAGCCAGCTCCATCTCAACAAGACTTGTCCAGTTGCCGCCTGAAGAACATACTCTGGAAATTTTATCTATCACTTTTTGGTGTTCCGACAACTCTTTTGTTAATGCACTATACAACAGAGGGTCTCCCGAAAAAGCAGATGACTGAACTGATGGGGACAATTCCCAAGATAGATTGTGTGGGGCGCGTTGATCGAGATTGAGTGCGGCGGATGGTTGAAGATCACTCGGGTACTCGTTCACAGAGCTGTTTGAAGCAGAGGATTCACCAAGATGGGCAGCAGTCTGGTACATTTCAAGGCTCTGGCCGCTGGAGGGATCAGAATGGAAGGATGTATATGTGAATGGGAGCCGAGCTGATTCGATGTAGCTGGGACCTTCTGTACCGCTAGATTGATGTTGGCTATATTGGGGGTACCGGTCTTGATAATCAGCTGTGAATTGTTCTGTGATATTGCCTTTGTCTGTGGAGAAGGGAATCTGTTCGATAATGGTGGAAGTATCTGGATATTGCAGCAATATTTGTGACTTGTTGTTGGTCCCGATGTGATCAGACGGAGACTGTTGACACGGCCAAGTCACGTCAGGCTTAGGATTTCTAGGCATAACTCCCCGGTCCAGTCCACGATCAATTGTTTCCTGAACAAAGGTACTGTTCTGTTGTTGGGGTAAGACTTGGTTGGACATGGAGGACGCGTGCCCAGGATCCGAGAATTGAGAAGGGACGGACGGCGAATCTTCTTGGGACGGCTGGTACGATGCAAAACTGGGTGTACCCCCGAGCGATACACCGCTTTGGTCCACGTGAGAAAAGAACGAGGAAGATCGATCACATGAGAGATGGTCGGCGTATATACCATCACATAGTTGCCCAGGGTAGTTGGTTTGCGATGGGACGTTGTGTGAGGAGAGGGATGCGTTGTTGCATGCTGTGGGTGCAGATGGAAACACAAAACAGCCGTTTGTGTCTAGCGTTACCCCTGGGTCCATAATACGTTGTTGTCTTTGGTAGCCACAGAAAGCTGATCGTACAGTAAGCATTCAGCTATCCACTGCGGAGCTGATTGATATACCCACTGCTCACTGACGCTCAAACGTCCGTATTGATAAAACAGATACGCAAAATGTGTGGTGATATCGAATTTGTAAGGCTGTGTTTGCGCTGGGTTGGATGGGAAACTTGATGCTGAGACGGGGGAAGAACAGGAGCCCTCCCTGCTTATATCTTGCCAGGCAGTGCAGGGGCTGAAACTTTTGGAAGTCAAACGTAATATTCCTTCCTTTGCAGTTGTTGCACGGATCAAAGGACTAAATTCCCTTTGTGAATGAGCAAAGCTTTTTCCTTTTTGCTGTGGTCTAAGGCCTATCCAGCAATAACTGAAGTACCACCACTAGCCACTCCCCCACTGTAGGGGTTCAGCCTTCAGCGTTCAGCAACACCCCCACAGATCATGGGGCATCATCCTAGAGCTCTTGAACGGCATTAGTCCGAACCAAGTCACTCGGTGGCCTGATTGTATGGCGTCTACAAATCCATATGGTCTCCAGGCTTGCGAGGATGCGCCAGATTCCACAGCCATGACTAAGTGATCGATAAAAAATAGTCTGCAACGTAGCATATTATGAATGATTTCAAACCAAACTCGGCCTCACCACACTCTGTGGCTACATTACTACACATTAATATAGATGGGATATACCTTTGCGGTCTAAGTTACCCGTACACAGATACCATACATCAATTGGCCCAGCTGTTATACAGTAAAATATACAACTCGAAAGTCAGCACTCCATCGTTCTCCCATTAACACCCCAAACTATGTATACAGCCTTACCCCCCAGAAGGTCCCTACTGTGACAACGTACGGCCATATGAAGGCGCTTGAATTGAAATTTGACCTTCGAGTTGTTCAGACAGATTGCTTCGCTCGCTCTCGCTAGATGGCTCACGGCGCTTGGTTTCCAGGTCGCGGATAAGTGATTCAATTGAGGCGGCTTTGCGAAATGGAAGTGGTTCTGCTGTACAAGGAGCACTGCCGCTGATGATGCAGGGGCTTGCTTGAAAAGTATTCTGTTGGCTGCCAAGTCCTGCGACTGGGAGTCCTTCATCCACTGGCCTATCATCCGTTCGTATGCGGCCCTCTGTCTCTGAAGGTTGGCAGGCAGATATATCTCTGTTAGAATTCCATTTGAACGAAGACGTAGCGAAAATCGTGTCAACACCCTCCCAGGACATCCATGTACTCGAATTGTACGCAGGCGAGCGTGCACGTCGCTGTCATCAGCCCGAGTGTTATCAGGGTGTCGAGGAACTTGAGCCATCAGCAGCGAAGTCAACGCCTTTTCAATGGCTTGGCGGGTCTTATCAAGGCCACCTATCGCTGTGGACTTCTCGTCGTAACCTTTCCCCTCGATGACGACACTCGTCGCCCTCGTACACAAGGACACAGCTAGTTCGACGCCGCTAAAATCGCACGTGTGATGGAGTAACCAAGTAATAGTATCGACTTCGCGGAAGTGGGCAGAGGTGTATTCAACCGTGTCCATGAAAGTCGACCTAGAAGCCTTGTTCCCATAGATGTTGATTCGATGTGTAAATGTTCTCCGCATCTCGTCAAAGTCTCTGAACAGCCGCTTTAACACCTCGGTGTTCTCTCCTTGGTAATAAGTATCGTCAAAGCGCTGCACAAGGTAGGTGTCCCAATCACCATTCTTGATTTGCTCCAGAGCGGTTCTCTTCCAAACGTCTGGGCCCAGCGTGGCAAAATGATAGATTGCATCTTTCAGTCTTATTTCTTCCCCCTTGATATACTCCGTCAATGTCTTTCCTCCAAGCGGATCGACCTTCGATGGAACATATGGAAGGGACGGTCGAGAGACTTCCTCGAAAGGCTGTGTCAAACCTATTGTGGTATCCGATTTTTGGGATACGCTGGAAGTTGGAGCAGAGAAGTGCAAAGAAGAGGAAGAGCTGGAAGGAGCAGGAGTAACCTCGCCGCTGGTGTAAGGGAGAACTGAGGGCCATTTTGCAGGAGCGAATACATCCGTATTTGAGAGCTGCGGTTGTGGTGGGGACTGGCTGTCCCTTGCTGTGAAAGTATGACTGGAAGGGTATGTCTGGATGTATGGAGGGACGAACTGGTAGTGCAATGATCCTTGTTCTCTGGCTGTGGTTGCGCTTACGTCAGGATTTGGGAGATTGTATGGAGAGGGTGATGTGTGTATCGAGTAGTTCGACAATGGATCACGGTACTGGTGGCTGGGATTTGCTGTCATTGAGAGACCGGTAGAAGGAGGAATGGTTGTGTATCGGGTACGTACAGGTACACCCTGTGGGACAGGCGCTCGCCTGGATCGTACCAAGCCACTGCTCGGCTGTGAGGTCAAGCTTGAATGGCGCAATTCCCCCGGGGGTGCCGGATGTCCCTCGAGTTGGCTGGACTCAAATTCATATTCTGTCGGCAGTGGCGAAGATGACCCATGGCTTGGTACATGGTCGCTTCCCCCGTCCTCTGCGGAACTCCATGTTGACAGGCCTTGAAACGTACATGTACCTTCGCCTTCGTCTGGAGGCTTGCGTGACAGATTGCCTGGCATCTCGCCGTAAGTTGAAGGCAATGAGGAAGGTTGAGTTTCGGGTCAGTCTCGTTAAGGAAGTGGAAAGACTTGTTTCTGATCGACTGTTGTTGCAGTAAGGGGTCTTCTCTGTATGCGTTCAGTTTATAAAGACCTTGTCATGTGTTAGCTGAACTCACTGTTCACTGGCCCTCAAAGATAATCAAGACAGAAATCCGTTGTTGTTGATCTGCAAGGCTGCTGTGATTTGGTTGTGCAAGTGCAATCAAGTGAAAGAAGAGACCTGAAGTAAACGAACTGACTTGAAGTGATAGGAGAGACTTGGCGTTCGGATGGAGAAAGAGGGGGATTTGGCTGTTTATATTTGGCCAGCAAAGCAGTGCAAAGGCGAAACATTTGGAAGACGAGCGGAGTTTCTTTCCATTCAAATTGTAGATGGCGCACGGATCAAAGGACTGAATACCCTTTGTGAATGAGTGTCTAAAAATACTTTACAGAGCTTTTTCCTTTTTTGCAGTGGTCTAAGGCCTATCCTGCAACAAAGGACCGCGGTACCGCCACTGGCAACTCCCCCACTGCAGGGGTACAGCGTCCAGCGACACTCCCACTGGTCATACGCATCACCGTAGAGCTACTCCCCCATTCATCGCTGAGAGTCTCCTCCAGCTAGTCCCCCATCTCTCTTATAAAGGATCCGCCACTAGGAAGTCCCACAGTTGTGACTAAGGATCTGCCACTAGCTAAAGCAATGGTGACATTGGATTTGCCACTACCTAGATACCGGACCTGCCATATGTGCACCACTGAGACTGACCAATTCATGACGTTGTGATAGGTGAGACTAATGAGCAAAACAAAAATATCAACCACTAGGGCTAGTACACAAGTAACTAACATCATCAACGTGGCTAGTGAAAAGAGTATATTACAATCTGAAAGCCGACAGTCTACGAGTTCACATGCCTCTCAAAATAGTTTCCTCCGGTTTCCACAATAGACATCGCAGTTTCCTGCTGTGTAATAGACATCGTTGTTTCCTGCTGTGGGATGCAGACTTGTATCCGCTCCCCGAGCTTCTTTAAGAGGCTGTTCCTGTCACCAGGACCAGATGAAAAATTTAGTCCATCGACGTAGCTTGTGATCTGGTCCTCCTTTGCGGTCTCAAACTGCTTCAAATGGCGGAACTGCGCCGTTTTTGACAATGAGGGCGAAATCTCTATGACCAGCTTGCCGGTTCGCTCTTTGTCCCATAAATTGGATATGAGGTCAGAGCAAATCTCTTTCCGTGATTTCTCCCGGAGGAGAACTATTGTGTCGAGTTCATAGGCACTTGGTAGCTTGAAGTATTTCAAAACTTTGTGCGGAAGATGCTCTATCTGGATAGCTTGCATTCCGGGCCACCTGCTGTCATGCAAATCCTTGCCACCATCCGGTCGCATACAGGTGCCAACGGAGTGCAAAGATTGTTGAGCTGTGATAATATCCCTCAAAATGTTATCGATGGCTTGGGCAACTCCGTGAATCACGTTCACTTTGGCTTTGGTTCCACTACTGACATCCTCTCCCCAAATGATCTTGACGAGATTGGTATTTTTGCAAGAGGAAATCTGCGTACGAATGTCAGGTTTTTGAAGCAATTTCGCATATTTCGCGCTCTGCTTCGTTTCCCACACAAGCGTTGTGATCCGTTCCGCGTCGGTAGTGGCAAATGTACGGTCTCCCCCGGCTGACCCAGAAACCTGCATGGACAGCTCTGCCCTTTTTTGGGGAAACGATATTGAAATGGTGAGGGATAAGGTGCCTTGGGGTTGTTCCGTGTCAGCTGCTTGAGAAAACTCAGAAAGAATTGGAAGTGGAGACTTCTCAGCATGCCGATCCACACTAGTCCCAAAGCCTGAGACACTTTCTGCAACCGTATTTTGGACTTGAGTGGTGGGAGACTGTCCAGTAAGTGCGACCGAAGATTGTTGCGACAATAACGATGTCGCTCCAGTCCGGGAAAGGGGAAGATTCCTTGGTTTCGGCCTCGTGATTTTGTTGCCACTGCCATCCTCTGTTTCTTGCAAGTGATCTGTCTGGAGCGACGCAGGTGACTGCATGTTACTGAACATCGAGGAATCAGATAGTAGCAGTGGCGAATGTGACGTTGGAGACATAGCGTCCAACATTCCCAGATGATTGTACGGAATCGGATAAGGGGGACCGCCTGGAAATGAAGAGGATGTACTTGGATCCGGAGGCAAGATTCCTGGGAACGAATTGGAGAACCCATGAGGGTGCCATGGCAGGGACCCAGGTACGGGATGGTTGAGTTGAGTGTTGTGTTGCTGTTGAGTGAGCGAGTTGGATACGGTTGGTACCTCAGGAGTGGAGGACTGCGTGGCGGGGCGCTGTCGCCCCCTGGAATCTGGCCATTGCATTCGTTGGGATTGTCCTGTCGGAGAGTATCCGCAAATCCAGACTGCAAGAGTGGTGATGTAGTGCCTAGGGTATCTAGTAGGTAGTTGTGCATCAAAGAGGGAAATGAGGGTATTGGCTGATTGTGATGCTCGTCGTTGCTTGCCGTACAGTCCGAGCTCGCGTTGGAGTACACTGGCGTCTGTAAATGGCCAGAGTATGGATGCGTGTTGAGGTGGGGTCTGAAGGGCGTTGTCAAGAATTCGGATGCAGGGTAAGAATATGATGAAGGTTGTGTGCACTGAGGTACCTCATCTGACCCGTGTATTTGCTGGTTGCTGTAGTCCGGTTCGGAGTCGTTGACTGATGTATCGAATGTCACTGGTGAGCCATGCCTTTGCTGAGGTGGAGAGTGACTGCTTGGGGATGAGACGTTGTTTGACAAGAAGGATGCGTTGTTGTCGGACGCTGTGGGCGGTTCAAACGTGAAGCAGCCGTTTTTGTCTAACGTCACGTTCATAATACTTTGTGATACTTCAGTAGCCACAGAAAGCTGCTCTTCAAGTAAGCAATCAACTCCCCACTGTGAACCTGGCCGCTAAACTCACTATCCACTGGATGTCCTGGGGTCTGCAATGATAGATGATCCGAAAAGAAGTGTGTCGATGCCGAAGTTGTAAGACTGTCCTGGAACTGGATTGGTTGTGATTGAAGTGAGAGGGTGAGAAGACTTGTCTTGGATACTGGATGGGGAAACTTGATGTTGAGATGGGGAAGAGTAGGGGGTTGCCTGCTTATATCTGGCAAGGCAGTGCAGAGGCTGAACGTTTGGAAGACGAGCAGAGTTCCTTTCCTTTCAAATTTCAGCTGGCGCACGGATCAAACGACTGCGCCAACAATACCCCTTTTCGGAAGAGCTTTTCGTCTTAGTCAGAGGCCGAGACCGACGATTTGTGCGTCATATCGCTCCACTTACGAAGGCCAGTGGTCGCTTAATAAGAATCCGACAATGGCTAGTCCCCCATAATGCACAAAGGATCCATTCGCCACTTACTAGCTATGTACAGGAGCGCGACTCATCGCATAAAGGAGTAGTTTCGCCACATTCACATCGTACGGGTCACAAGGGGCCGATGATGCTCTTGCTGTTTCATCTTGAAAAAGGACGTGTAAGCATTCATAGATATCTACTAGGGGTAAGGGGCTCTAGTAAGTAGCCATGAGCAGACAGACTTTAATGATATCTGCGATAGGCTACGTTCAGGGGTTCTCAGCTGAAGAACGCTGATGGCTTGAAGTAGATAGGACAACACTGCTGTGGGGATGCCATCCTTGGTTGCAGCGCCGTCGCCTCCGTACAGTAAATTCGCCACTGAGAGATCATGAAGTAAGCTGACACGATACCGTATGCTTACCCGTTCTATATCACTTGGCTACCCAGGTTACGGAATCTCTCGTTTCGCGTGAAATACTGTAATCTTTAGGAACCTTGATGAACATGTATGCAGCCCCAGAGAAAAACCAATGTACAGAACGGTGCATTTAGACAGAATTATTCATCAAGGACTTTTCAGACTGCACTTTCCCTCCTATTTTCTACACTGATCTACCACAATCCAGCGTATGAAGCATTTAGACTTGTCTCTCTCTTTTCGTGTACTCCGCTTAAAGGACCATCATCCCACCAATAAGTACACCCACAACTCCCAAGCCAGCACTGACGACGCCCTTGGCTCCGAATGTCACACGACCAATCGCAGCGGCCTTAGAAGCAGCGGCACTGGTAGCGGCTGAAGCTGCTGAAGTAGCTGCAGCAGCTGCGCCGGAACTGGTCGTAGCAGCTGAAGCAGCAGCGGATGAAGAAGCTGCAGAAGCCGAAGATACAGCTGAAGAAATCGCTGATGCTACGGCAGAAGATCCGCCAGCGGTCAGAGACGATAGAGAGGAAGAATCGATCGTAGTGGAGGCTGTGGCAGATGCGATGGTAGCTGTCACGCTTCCACCGGTTACAGTGGCGTTCGATCCGCATAGAGCTGATTGAAGAGCAGAGGCAGCAGATTGGTCCGAGGTAGTGCAGTTTCTATAGGGATTTAGCGAGTGTTCCACATCAATGACAAGATGGATTCGGAAGAGGTCAATCAAACACAGGGTTGAATGATGATGAGCAAATCGGCAATGGTGAGAAGGGCCGGGATTGGCAGAGGCTAACAACAGGGTTGAATGATGATGGACAACGGATGACTGAAGTAGTATAGATGGCTGGTGATTTGTGCATGCTCGGAATGAGATGGGGGGAGATGGGGTAGACTAGCTGACAACTCACGCAACCAAGCAAGCCGCAGCATCATTCTGGAAAGCCGCATTGGAACAGACACAAGACGGATCGGCACTAAACCAAGAATCAGTTGACATCCACAGATTTGTCGGTCGGTCCAGACAACTCACAAGCTTGTACAACCTGCTGCAGCGGCTGCTTGAGTAGAACAAGTCAAGACACAAGCTGGGATCGAAGATGTGCTGCACTCTATTAGCTCCCATGATCTATGTTTCTATACAGGAGGTGAAAGCAGGGGTGGTAGGGTGGTGGTAGGGTAGGGCGTAAGGGTGTAAGGGTGTTAGGGTGTAAAGGTGACTCACTCTTGAGCCGCGGCCAAGGTTGCCAATACCAATGCAGAAAGGATAGCGATGAATTTCATTCTGATAGCGATAAGCAAGTGGTGTGTGTTCTTGTTGTGACTTAAGTTTTTGAAAGTGAGAAGAGATGTTGAATGAGAGTGGGAAAAGAGATTGGAACCGAGTTGAGATATATATGCTCGAAGAAGACTGGACGCCTCGACCTCCTTCCCCTCCTTCCCCCCTCCCTCCTCCCTCCTCCCTCCTCTCCTTCCTCTTTGCTCTCCCCTCTAAGGTGGAAACACTGAATGATCCAGGCACGAACCCGAGGTGCCGGAATCTTCAAGTAACCGGGTCACGGTTCAATCGGGTACGTGACCCCACCCGGTTCAAGACACTCACACCTCTCTTTCCGTTTCTGTCTGTGGCTTGGACTCATTTACCTCACCTCATGCCGAATGACCAAGACTACGACGCGCCTTTTACACTGTCTCATACCACAGAGGGCTGTAACGAAAGAACAGTGGTCTAACAGTAGGGGAAAGACAGTGGGACATGGCCCAAGGTAAGTTCACCCTCCCGTCCCACATACATTACATACATAGACTACATTATTGACATCTCGTGACCTTGGTTCTCTGGATGATACTTTCCTGTTTTCTCGGAATTTTTTACTGGACCGGATCTTATGATTCCCTCGTCCCACATGTGTCTGCCTCATTCGTTAGCGTCCCCCGTGACCTTGCGCTTCTTCCCAATCCCGTTCTCAGAGGCTGGTTCGGTGGCGTCCGACTTATTAGCCTTGACTACCATGTTGAGTGAAATCTGTTAAATATTAGGGTTGGGATAACCGGTATTAAGGTAGCATGTGGAAGTAAGGTGGAGTCGATTGGTGCAACAAAAGTCGAAATGGGGTTCAGAAGGAGCAAGACCGCACGGTATAGCCGCGAATTAAGTATGTGAAGGAGTATCGGTTGTCAAGCGAGAGGGTTATCGTTTGGGATAATTGATGCTTGCATCAGCACTCACGCATTCACGTATACAAAATATCATGGTAAATAAATCACTTACGGAGACATCAACGTTCTTGCCCGACTTGGACGCGTCGCCAAGCGGGATTTTAGCGTTTTTACTCGCCGTCCATCCGAAAGATCTGATCTAGATTCAGCTTCTCTTCTCACGGTCAATCCTCCAGCAAACTTGAAGGCCAAGGCGATTCATCCTCCAGTGATATCAAGAACCAGAATTTCCAAGAAGTCATAGAGAAGATAACGTTACTAACCCAGTAGAGAACTCCTTAGGCATAGCTCGCAGGCTGATCACATGGCCTTCTGCATCATCAAAGCCAATTGCCACTGTAAGTGCTCTGGCTGATTCCAGAAAAGCCCCGACATCTAGAGAAACATTTCGGTCTTCTGTCAACTTGGATTTGGAAGTAGATGAGGCCTGGGACGCGGATTTCGGCGTAAATGTCGATTGCCCTTTGGACTCGATCTTGGAAGCTAAGGCTTTACGTGGGACTTTGGGTGTCACCTCTTGATGTTTGGGAGAAGGGGTTCTTTCTTTCTCCTTTTCTTCCCCGTGATCGTCTACATCTGTTTCTTCTTCCTTCTCCTGCTCCTCCTGTTGGGCCTCTGCCGGTGTGTCATCCTTCCCAATGCTGCCTGCCTCGTCGTCTTCGTCGTCCTTGCTCTCCTCAACCTTAGCTTTGGCAGGTTTCTTTCCCATTTTGGCACGCTTAGAAGGTGGTGCTCAAGCATATCAGGAACAATGGGGGTTACTGCGAGCAAGAGGTCCGAGCGACTTTATTGACCGCGTCAGAGTGAACATCTCATTCACAGCATCATTCATTATTTATGTCATCTATTGCATGATGTCCTTCCTTCACGACGTTTGCTTGCTCAATAGTCTCTGAGAGCTGGCAGAAATACGTGAAGTAATTCGCCACCGGATCTCGTTCGCGAATAGATCTTTGTTTAGCCCCCTACCTTTATTGTGGTAACCGCTTTCGGACCCCGCCGCCTCGCAGCTCATCATCGGTTTACAGTCGTAGATCCAACGATTCGTTTGCGTCTTCCTACTCTTCCTACCCTCGTTCTGCCAGATCTTACACAGAGGTGAAGTCCTGTCTGTCTGTATAGGCAGGCTGATCTGGCTGTACTCTAGCTAGAGAGGCATACTCCACACCCACCGACTGTCGTTTCATCATGTTCCCTCCAATATCTGTAGTACTCGCTCTGTCGCTTCTCGGTTGTTCATCCCTTGCTTCTCCTTCTCCACCCACCAATCAAAAGCCAGGTATACAATTACTCAAATCATCACCTGAATTATCTTATTTACGTGATTCTTCCTCTTCATCAACTACTTCTCCGCACTATATCAACTCCTCACTTGTATGTCATAGCTCAAATTCAATTGGACGTGAGAGAGACGTGTTGCTCACTTTAAGATTCAGATCCCACCACGACGTCGACCTGGTTCACCTGGAGGAGGAGATGATAAATGTCCACCATGCTTCAATTGTCTTCTACCGGCTTTCTCTTGCGGGAATGCAGGGGAATGTAATCCTTATGATGGACAGTGTCGGTGTCCGCCTGGTTTTGGCGGGAATGACTGTTTGACACCCCGTATGTTGCTTTCCAAGTTCTCAACGTCACTCCCAATCGAATCACAAGATGAAGGAGAAAGAAAGTAAAAAAATGAGGAGGAGGCGAAGGAGAAACAATCATCGAGGAATGAACGATCTGACGTTATATTTAGTTTGCGGAGCGTTAAGCGATGGAGATGAACGGTTTCCACGTCCACAAGGAGAATTATGTGAATGTAAAGATGGATGGGGAGGTATAAACTGTAACGGTACGTCTTACGAGCCTACTCTCAGCTCTGGCTTTGGCTTTGTGAAGGTTGCTTTGATTAGGCTCACGGCCTCGGTCTTCAGTATGTAAAACCAGTAATGCTTGCTCGGCACTTCGATCACGCGTTCCTGTCGATGATGATGGGGTGGATGGTGCCGATGATATGGTTTGTTATCGTGGTGGATTGGCTATTTCGGAGAATTTCCAGATGTGTGATGTGACTAGTATGTTATTTCTATCTCTATCTTCCCTCTCTCCCACTTCTTTCTCTGTACTCCCCCATCTTTTGGTCCCCTATCCCTTAGCCCTTGTTGCACACTGCACTCCCCTTGTGGCTCATAGTAACACGTCGCAGATCGGAAGATCATCGATACTATTCCAGATAACAAACCTCCTCAAGTAACTTTCTCCTGTACGGCGGATGGTCCCAGCTCCAATGCCAGCTCTACCTCTCGACGTAGAAATACCAGCGGAGGGGGGTACGGTCACCCTCTGCTCGATACTTTCAACCTCGACGGTGATCAGTCGCTGGAGGATGAGATGGGGAGATGCAACTTCCAGTTTTGGGTGGATCGGATAGAAAGCTTCCATTGTGAATTGGAGGGATGTAGTTGGCAGAGTAGGGATAGCTTTGGTGAGTTGTCTCGAAATACCACTGGAGGACCCAATGAAGGGTCATCGAGAGAAGGGAACCAGGGGGGGGACAAGGAGAGACTATTTTAGCAACTACCAAGGCGGATATCGGAGGCACAGAGGGGGGCATCGGGTGCAATAATGATAGTCTTTGTGCTGATCTTGGCAGACACAAATCAGACTAACTACCGCTGTGACAAGATCGAATGCAGCTGCATCCCCGGACGATTCCTTTGCGGAGAAGACGGCAGCGTCAGTGAGTATTTGGCCGCTCTCTGTCACTCGTTATCTAACGTCTGCAGACATCGATGATTTCCTCTCCGAGGAGGTCAAAGGTCCCGGTTCATTCTCATGTATCGAGGGAAAGGGCTGCTCTTTCTCTGAACCAGCGATGAACCAGCTTATCAACGACATATTTGGGGACAAAAGTATCACTCTCGACTGCGAGAGCGGCGAATGCCTGCATTACACTCAAGTGCCGGGATACAAACGACCAGAGCCGAATCAAGGCAATAGCCTGATGGTGGGCTTATCGGCCGCTTTGGCAGCTCTGATCTTCTTTTTAGCCTGTTTGGGTGAGCAGACATAGAAATTGGGATAGAAGGCATACTAATCATTGCCTAGTCATGTGGTACCTCGGCAGACCACATCGCCACCCGGAAGGATTCGGCGGTGTCAAGCTGCCTGAAGATGAAGCATCGAAGCTCATGACCGATCACGTCCCTGCTACGGTCCACTTTTCCGACCTGTCTTATACCTTACCCTCTGGTAAGCCCGTCCTGTCCCATGTCACCGGTACCGTCCGGCCTGGCGAGCTCTTGGCCATCATGGGCGCATCTGGCGCTGGTAAATCGACTTTACTCGACATCCTCGCTCGGAAATCCAAGACTGGCCAAGTCTCTGGCGAGATGTATGTCAACGGGCGTTCGATTCCCGACGACACATTCCGCCGGGTTGTGGGGTATGTCGACCAGGAAGATACGCTTCTGAGTACCTTGACGGTGTACGAGACCGTCCTGTATTCTGCTTTGCTGCGACTCCCTCGAGATATGAGTCACGAAGCGAAGGTGTTCCGAACGCTCGAGACAATGAATGAGCTGGGTATCCTGGGAATAAAAGATAGCAGGATTGGCGAGTCAGGAAAGAGGAGCATTTCGGGAGGTGAGAAGAGGCGAGTCAGCATTGCTTGTGAACTGGTTACTGGACCTTCTATCCTTTTCCTCGACGAGCCTACTTCAGGTATGTCCTCTTACTCGTAGTCTTCATCTTGCTCATTCCTTCAGGTCTCGACTCGTATAACGCCTACAATGTCATATCTTCGCTGTCTGCACTATCGAAGCAATTCAACCGTACCGTCATCTTCACGATTCACCAACCACAATCCAACATTGTCGCACTATTCGACCGTCTCGTACTGCTTGGCAAGGGTCAGCTAGTGTACTCTGGCGATGCGACAAGGGCGCAATCCCACTTCGAGCGGATTGGACACCAATGTCCGCCTGGATATAACATCGCCGATTACCTAATTGATCTCACTGTGGAAGCTAGCGGCGATCGCAAAGAGGCAAGGACCGTGAATGGAGTCGGAGCAGGAGGCACGAACGGTCATGTTGCGGATGGACCGGGTGATGCCGAGAATGGTTTCGTACGTCGCCATGCCACTGATGACGAAGAAGACGAGGACGAGCAATCGGCTAGCAAAAGCAACAAGGTCGTTGGGGAGATCAAACGAAAGGCACATCAGCTCTTAGGGGCATTCACGACTGGCTCTTCGGCCTCTGGTACCTCGACTCCAGACCCCTATGCGATACCCGAAAAACTCGCAGCACTGGTTCTGGCGGCTCGAGCAAGCGATGATGCCAAGATTGTCGAAGCTGAAATCAATCGGATCCAGAATGGAGAGAGCCCCGATGGGATGCGAGATGTCGTTGGAGAGACAGATCTTGTTAGAGGGTTCAAAAAGGCAAATGGATGGACGCAGTTCAGGTTGTTGTCTGCACGGGCCTTCAAGAACCTTTATCGGTGAGTCAGAGTCTCTGAACCTTTTCCGCCGGTTGGTCCAAGAGGAGCGGGAAGTGTCAAGAGGAGAGATTTCTAGGCAGAGATGCGGACAAAAAGATAGCGGTCCGAAGGCGAGGCTGACCTTGGTGTAGAAACCCTTTGTTGATGGCGACACACTATGCCGTCGCGATTGGGGTAGCTCTCATCTGTGGATTTTTCTTCTACAAGGTGACCAACGATATCCCGGGATTCCAGTGAGTGATTGATTTGATATGAGTTCAGACACCATGCTGATGAGGTCGCCTTGAAGGAACCGACTGGGCTTGTTCCTGTTCATCCTCAGCTTGTTTGGGTTCTCAACACTCAGCTCTCTTGGCATCTTTGCCAATGAGCGGATGCTATTCATGCGAGAGCGAGCAAATGGGTACTATGCGCCTATCTACTACTTTTTATCCAAGGTAAATCTGTTCTTGTACTGTCGCAAGTAAATACTTATCATTTGGCGTCGTATAGGTCCTCTTCGATATCCTTCCCCTTCGTGTTATCCCGCCATTCGTCCTCGGCTCAATAGTCTATGGCCTCGCCGGGCTGAATCCTGAAGTGTCTTCTTTCTGGAAATTCATCATGACTTTGGTCCTATTCAACTTGACTGCGAGTAGCGTGGTCTTGTTCCTCAGTGTTGCAGTTGAGGATCTCGGCGTGGCAAACTTGTTGGGAAGTCTTGTCATGCTTTACAAGTGAGTGAAAATTCCATTTGACTTGAGCGCAAAGCCCTTTCTTTCGGATGCACGCACGCTTTATTGCAATGGACTGACGATATCACAGCCTTCTGTTCGCTGGACTGTTGATGAACTACGATCGAGTGCCAGATGGCCTTAAATGGATGCAGACGCTTAGTTTCTTCCACGCGGGCTATGAAGCTCTTTTGGTCAACGAGTTACGGTACTTGCAGCTTGTCGAACGAAAGGTGAGCTAGGCGACATGGAACGTCGAGTCAACTGACAGGTGATACAGTTCGGTCTCGATATCCAAGTACCGAGTGCCACGATCTTGTCATCATTTGGGTTCCATGCTCAGGCATTTTGGTGGCCGGATACAGCGTTGCTCGGGATTGTGTTTGGGATCTTTACGGTCGCGTCATATCTCGTTCTTCAATTCCTTGTCAAAGAGCGTAGATAGTTGAACTACGGGCCCTAGTATAATAGTGTATCAATCGCAAGAAATAATTTCAATAGCATGGAAAAATGATACTCTATGATAATCGGTGACTACCCATATCATTCAGATTGATTCCGGGTGGCAATTCGTGGTGCCCCGTTGTTGAACGAACGAACGAAGTAAGCACGTACTCTGTTCTGCGTGAAAGATCTCTCTTTACTTTACGTTTCTTTCCTCAAAGATCCGTTCCACCGTTACTGACCGTTGTTAGATATAAGTTGGGGATCAGAAAGAGTCTCTGTCTAGATGTCACAGTACGAGTAGTTACGGGTTTGAAGATTTCCAAAAGATGCTCTTACCTCCTCCAACATCCCGACAAAGTTCTTACGCATACACACCTACACCACCACGACAATCGTCTTCTAGATACCCTTCGTTTCGTCGCGCACCTACAGATTACTACGAACAAAATACGAGTGAGGGACAAGGTATCCAAGAGGAGGAGGAGAATCAAAGTTATGGAGGTTTAGATCAGTCAGGGAGAAGAAGAAGTTCAGGAGCAAGAGGTTCAGGAGCAGAAGGAGAAGTAGGAAGAGCAGCAGTAGGAGCAAGAGGAGAAGAAAGGGTATAGAGATGGGAGATGATGATGATGATGATGAGATGGAGATAGAAGAAGGACGAAGGGGTTTAGAACAGACTTTGGAGACATTAGGATTCGGTATGTCCCTTCACCCTCTTCTTTTGCCCTTCCGGGATAAGAAGCTTGATCAGGCATATGAGAGTAAAGAATGGTGCTGAAGATTATTTAGGGGCATATCATTGGAGATTACTTGTGAGCTACAAGCGAAGGTGTTTTTAGCGAAGCTGATTCGGTGGGAAAGGCTCTGTGTGGATTCGGATGGATGTCTGATAATTCGGCGCTGCAATGTATTGGTCAGTTCAGCTTTTCCTCTATTCTCCACGACAATGAGATGAAGTTCAAGTACGATGGGGTGGACTTCACTATCGAGTATGACAGTGAAATGTGTCCTTCAATGGGTTTGCGTTTCTCAGTGAGAGTGCTGATCCATCTCCAGCCGTGATTCTACCACGAGTACAAGTCCATTTCGACCTCTCAAGCAAGGTCGTCGGTCTCTTATCAGCTTCCACAATGGCAGGTGTACGTCTCACATCGCAATAAATACGGGGACTTGGCTAATAGCTCCCTCCTCTTTACAGATGATGATCGGTGCTGTGGGTTGGGGCGTGGTTTCGGACCTCCTGGGCAGAGCATTACCTTTCAACTCGACCCTCTTCCTTACCGCTGTATTTGGGATCGGAGCGAGTTTTGCACCTTCGTTCGGTGTCCTTTGTATATGGATGTTTCTCCTAGGCTCGGCAGTAGGGTACGTTATTCTATTGCTATGCCTTTCCTCCAGCATACACATACACAGAACTGAGACAGTTCCACTAATCATATGGTGCAGAGGGTCTATGCCGACAGATGGCACGCTTTTCCTGGAAAACCTGCCCCACAGCAAACAATACCTGCTTACCCTACTTTCCGTCTTCTTCTCCCTCGGCGCAGTCTTATCTTCAGTGGTCAGCCTCGTGTTCCTTCCAGGAGCCAGCTGTCAGCAATACGAGGGATGCAATTTGGAAGAGAAAGCGAACGATGGCTGGCGTCGTGTCCTGCTAGTCCTTGGGCTATTCGTACGTCGTCCGTGTTTTAACGAGCACTAGCTAGTGATGCTGATGGTGTAGAACCTCGTATGCTCATTTGCTCGTTGGGGCCTATTCAGGCTGCACGAGTCTCCGCGATACCTGGTTTCGAATGGCCGGCAAGACGAAGCTGTCGTCGTCCTGCGTGCTATTGCAACATTCAACGAACACGACATCAACATCCAATGTGCCGACGTACACATGCCTGATGAGATGCCTGGCGGAGATGTGACTGAAGAAGCCAGTATTGGACGAGATAAGAAGAACTCGGAACTACCTTCTCCTCAACTGCTAGGAATTGAGCGAAGTCGATCAGGAGAGAGAAGTCCTTTGCCGCGGTATTCAATCACGGGAGATGATTCGAATCCCGGTTCTGGAACACTATATGACTCGGTCGGTATGGGTCCTCCACCGTTACCAAGGCAACACCCCGTCCGCCTCGGATCAGCATTCTATCAACCTACACCTGCTGATGGTGATAATTCCTTTGACACTTCGTTTGGGAATGCCACTAATCGAACAAGCATTGAGGAAGCGGATGAGGAACATGGACTGATGAATGGGCGAGCGGTCAAGAGGGAAGCGAGTCCTGTGCGGCATAAGAATGCAGAAGGCGGTTTGGGTCATGTAGGGTTGGGTTGGATCGAATCGTGGGGAGAGCAGATGGCGAAGCTCTTCACGCCCCAATGGCGCCGTACGGTTATCCTCATGTGGATCATCTGGGGATCCATGTCGTTCTGTGAGTAGAGCCAGGCGTTTCACAGAATAAGAATAATAAGCTAATTTGCCGAATAGCATATACCATGTTCAATGTATGGTTGCCATCTGTACTAGAGTCGAGAGCGGAGGGAGAAGGGGATGAGAAAATCAGAGAAGCATTGAAGGAATTTGTACTATATTCTCGTATGTTCATCTTACTTCAAGATATCTCCAGCTGAGCTGACGGGATGTAGTTGCCGGGTGTCCAGGATCTATAGTAAGTTGCCCGCACTTTGGATTGAAGACCAATGTTGAGCTGTGATTGTAAGTTCTAGACTGATACCTCGTAGGTAGGCGCATGGATGATCCAAACTCGCCTTGGACGTCGTAAATCCCTAGCTATATGCACTCTCGCTACCGCCATCTCCACATTTGCATTCATAAAAGTTCAAGCCAATTGGGCCGTCATCGTATCTAGCATGACAATTAGTGCAGCTGCTACTGCCATGTATGCCGTACTTTGTAAGTGAAGTGAAAAAAAAAAATACTTTCCTCTTCCTCTTCCTCTTCCTCTTCCTCTTCCTCTTCCTCTTCCTCTTCCTCTTCCTCTTCCTCTTCCTCTTCCTCTTCCTCTTCCTCTTCCTCTTCCTCTTCCTCTTCCTCTTCCTCTTCCTCTTCCTTTTCCTCTTCCTGCCCTCCTTGACACGAACACTCTATAATCGGATTTCTTCTTATCCTTGCCCCTATTTCTGACATGTACTGACTGATATGGAATACAGACGGGATGACACCAGAGACATTCGGGACATCAATACGCGGTACGGCATGCGGTACTTCTGCCGCTCTCAGTAGATTCACAGGAATAATCGCGCCTGTGTTTGCAGGATTCTTGTTGACCATATCCCCATCATTACCTGTCTTCGCATCGGCCGGAGTCTTCGTTGGTACTGCAGCTTGTAGTCTGGCTTTGCCATTTGAGAGGGTAGTGGAAGGTACAAGTTCTGCCAGAGGTGGTGCAGGATTTGCGCATTGAGTCGATCATCGAAGTGGGTTCAACTCATGTGTACGCACATCAGTAGCATATCTAAAAGCGTCGTTGTAATCCAGAATATCAATACCATACTTAGACAATGCATGCTCCTTGCAGTTCAAAACCTCCTACTTCAAAGTCACTCTCGGCCTGAGTTGACTACGGGACCATCCTAACCCCACGACCAACGCCGGCTAAACAGTTTCCACGTGGACCGGGCTACCCACTCCTGAATCCATCTCGAACGCTGCAGCTGTCATCGCCAAGGTCTGTAGCGTCGGCTGCATGGACAGAACAGACTCGCGGATCTTTGCGTCCCTCCTACTTGCCCGATATTGCCGGATTTTGTCGCAAACCCGGGGAACAAGCTTGATAGTTCCGCAAATAAGTGCTCGGACGATCGCAGCGGTAACGGCGGCGCAGAAAACGGATACCGCTCCCATCCCGCCTGCATAGCTATACAGCGTCAGCATGGATAACGAACGCGTATGTGGTGCGTGCCCACAAAGACTCACAAAAATTGCTGAGCACCACTTTTGGTGCACATGCTGGTCAGCGAGTTGAGGATGCCGCTATACGTGAAAACAAGTATCAAGACAAGGACACAGTCGGCAAAATGACAAAGGTCAACTGAAAAAAAAAATGGTCAACACTGCACAGACTGATTCGATGGGCAGAAACCATTTGGGAACGATGACCTGGGAAGGGATAACAGACCAGGGGACAGCGCAGACAGGATATAAAGGAGGTGGGATGGACACTTACAACGACGGGTAGGTACCGAACGACCCACGCCATCAGAAGGAAGATTTCCTAGCGAGCCAGTAGATTGACGCATGGTGAATAGGGAACGAACGAAGACGGTCGGTAGTCTTGATGGCAGACTATGTCAGGGATGATCGCAACGGGCCGCTGTCCGATTGTGCCGTGAAGGTAGGCTCGAGAGGTTGCGGGATAGTAGCGCGGGGAAGAAAAGAGCGGACGGGGAGATGTCGTTGAAAAGTGAAGATGAAGAAAGAGATGATGGGTGTCGAAACTGGGGAACAGCTTTTATAAGCTATGCCGTTCCGATTTGGCGACGAGGCTTGGAAAGGTCCGCTGGCCGGTCACAATTGTCGTTGCGACTGATTTGGTCGCCCATAACGAGTATGGGGAACTGTTGGTCGCTTCGGCGATCCGGTTGCCTTACCAGCTTTCTTCTCCACCCCGACCCGTTTCGAACATGTCCTCCACGTAGGCGGCCGCTTGTTCTTCAGTCATATCACCCGACGCAGATGAAGATATGCACCAGACAATAGCCTCACGGACTTCTCTTGGCATCGCATTAGACGACCTAGTTAGTCAGCTTCGATACGAGCCCCGAACCGATCTAGCTCACCCTGAGATAAAGATTGATCCTCCCCGCTTGACCAGCCAGTCGTAAATGAGATTTGAGTCCTTCCGAATCAAGTGCTGAACGTAAACTTTGTCCTCGCTGTCCCGGCTAGCTGCTACCTCCACCTTGACACCGCCTTCGCGATATCGTGTCCATTCGTCCGCGTAATAATAGTCGGCTGACTTTGACCGGCAACCAAAGTATAGTGCAGTGCGATCGGCTGCGCCTTGTCGGACGCGTTCTTCAACAAAAGAGCGCATGGGTGCGACTCCAGTACCTGGACCAACGAGAATCAGGGGTGTGGAAATGCCGCTAGGAAAGTGGAGTGTAGGCGGAGATATCTTTATGGGTATTCGAGTACCGATCTCTAGGGTATCTAGCCATGTCGAGCAGAGTCCTCGACGTGGGATCTTAAGGTTGGTCTTATACTCGACTAATGCGACCAGAAGTTGTACCCTTCCTGGATGGCCAGCCCATGAGCTGGCAATCGAAAACTGCCGCCGTCGCAGAGGGGGAAGAATTTCGAGTATATGAGAGCAAGGTAGACGAATATGACGGAAGTCGGCGAGTGTCTCCAAAATGGTGCGCGAAGGACGCGTAGCATAGGTGTGGATCTCATCAGGATCGGCGATGAACTCGTCAAGTCGCTCTTGCTCTCTCTCTTCGGTTGACAGGCGACGCAGCCACTCGAAGAAGCTCTTGCGTGGAGAACAGCGGAGGTCAAGGTGATTGGTTAGCAGGGAACGAAGTGTTGTAGGCGATGAGGGTGACGGAAGATGCGGGGGGAGGGGTTGCCCTATTCAAAATCAGGTCTATATTGGTGGAGCAAATAGCACACCCACCAGGAATTGTCGACTCGACATAGAATGGGACGTCGGCTTGATCGCTCAAGTCCATCATCTCCAAGAACTCGCTAACCTCTGCTCTACTCGATTTCGGCTGTATATTACAGATAGAGCCTGGCTGGTAGCCCTCACTGGAGAGTCAGCGCAGTATACATCAACTGACTCACAATCCGGAGTCTTCGTACTCGAGCTCGATCTCTCGGACGTCCTGCCACCACCCCTCCTGAGTCACTCTGGAATTCCGGGTCAGTCGAGTCCAGTACCAGTCATCCGGCTTGCTTGGCTCATGGCTATGTCCATTCGTCGTGTCCTTCGCACGAGCTGGAACAGCCTGGGTCGATGGGGAATCACTCGAAATGGAAAGGCCGTGCAACGGGGGCTCCTCGGCGGTTGATCGGAGAGTGAATATTGGGGGTGGAAGAGCCGTTGTGTCGATCGGCATGAAGTTTGGCGACAGAGAAGGCAAATGCGGAATCATGGTGTTGACGGTTTCCTTCAACCAAGGCAGGAAGGCTTGTTCTATACTGGAGCTGCTTAGCATGCGATTCGACAGGGACTCACCCATCAGGCGCTCTTTCATCTCCCCAAGCAGGCTCTACCAATCTGTTTGCTCCTAGAGCTTGTAGCCTTCTGGCAAGCATTTTACCTGCGTAGCAAAATCGCTCGTAGGAAGAATCTCCCAAACCAAACAACGAGAAATGAACGTCCTCAAGGATGTCCTCGGGTAGAGATGTACGAAGCAAGGCGGTCCATAGTGGGAGCATCGCTGGGGGAGGATCACCTCTACCATGTGTAGATGTAATCAGGATGAGAAGCTGCGTGTCGGGAAGATCGAACTGAAAGTACACATCAGAACACTAGATAAATAGAAGCGGGGAATCTGTAGGCTGGCTGTCATGGAGACGTACCACATCGAACATCTCCATACTCAGCACGACGCACTGTCTTCCCAGTCTTCGGAATTCTCGCCCGACCCTCTCAGCTGTGTCTTGCGCATTCCCTGTCTCTGACGCATATAGGATCGTGACATGCTGAGGGCTCAGCTCTATCGAGCTCTCACTGAGGATCGAGCTCGAAGCTACTGAAGAGACTGTCATGAGATTTGTAGAGAAGGAAGGAAAGAAAGATTCAAAGAAACGATGGCTTTTTTTTTGAAAACAAAGCATGGACAATTCACGGGGCTCCCCATCTGGCGACAGTGAGAATACAGTTGCTCCGACTTGTTTAAGGTATGCTTGCATAGTATACACCGGAGGTCCTTAGGAGCGGAGAGAGTATCTCTGATAAGCTAGAACGATATCTGTTGGCTTCAGGAAACATTGTGGAACGACGACTGGTCGGCATGGTCCAGTTTTTCAAGCTACCCGTTGAGCGATACTCGCCAAAAGACAAGCAGAGGTAAGTCACCTTCGCATCTTCGATATAAAATGCTGATCATCTGGCTATCAGCTTCTCGTATGTCCGCCTCATTGGGCATGTATCGAGTTCAAGTTCAAGCTGACTTGAATTATGCAGTTATACCACTGTTGTGAAGAGGTACATTCACTACTATTCCGAGCTAACGATAGATGGCCTGTAATTCTTACTAGCATCGTGTCGACCCTCTCAAACGAGCTGCATTCGCTGCATGGTACCAATGATGCCAAGATCTCTGAGGGAAAGGCTATCATCGCCAAAATCTCAGCGTTGAAGCATGATATGGGCAGGAACGCAGTTCTTGAGTATGTGTATAATATGTCTCCTTAAAAAAGAATGGAAGTTGTATTGACGGGATGCTTGATAGTCCGATCGCGGACGATGGACAAGGAAATGTGCAATGTTACAACGATGAGCTAGCTGGACTCGCAGATGAGGATAAACGATGGTTCACAATGAACTGGCTCTTTGCAGAATGTTATCTGTAAGTCTACGCCAGACTATGCCTGCTCTAGAACAAGTACTGATACATGGGTAGATATCGAAGGTTACGGAATTACTTCGCTCTGACTGAGCATTGGAGGGACTTTGATCCGTTCTTCACGTCAAAAGCGGAGACCTATAAATCCAGCTCAGGAGCTATCCTTCGTCAGTACAGGAAATCAAATTAGTGGTACTCATTAGCTGAATTCAAGATGATCAGATCTCGCTCAGGCTGTGAACGATATGGTAGATCAGAAAGATCTCCAACGTGAATTTGAACGACCTGGTTCACCGCTTGAGATTGCGTTCATGTTAGTTCTCATTCTCACCAAATGCTGTCACCAGAGCTAAACGACTTGTCAGGGAGATGATTCAAGCAGACCTATGGGGCAATGCTACTGTAAGTCTTTCAATAAAGATGAAATAACGAGACTAAGCAGTGATGATAGGATCTATCACTGTTGGTCGACCTGAAATACGAAGATCTACAGAAACTGCAAGCAGTCGGTGCCAAAGCCCAAGCAGAGCAGGCCAAGATGATCCTTCGAAATGATCTGCCCAAAGTCTGGTCGCTTCTCAAAGGGATGAATAATAGTCGAGTGGATTTCGTCATGGACAATGGTCAGTCATCAATCCTCTCAGCTGACTTCATTTCTAACCCCGGTGTTGTTTAGCTGGATTTGAAGTGAGTTGTTCTTGAAGGACGGAGTGCTTGCTGAATGAGATAGTTGTATACGGATTTCATCCTTGCCGATTTTCTCCTCTCTTGCACTTCGTTCGTTTCCGAGGTGGTTTTCCAGTACGTGCCCACAATCCATCATCTCCATGGACAGCAGCTCATAAACGTAGCCCTAAAGCAATCCCATGGTTTGTTTCGGATGTTCTACCTTATGATTTTACGTGAGTTACCACATGATACCTCCCTCTCTCTTCTTGGCAGTTTTGTTTTGAGTTAAGCCTTTTCTCAGATGGGCAATCGACTCACTCTTCGATACATCATTCTTCTCTAAACACGCTTCTATCCCCCTGACAACAACCGACACAGAAGCTCTGACAACACTCGCCACTCGATGGAAATCACATCTTACTTCGGGCCGGTTCCGCCTCTCTGTCCCTCTCGATACACCTTTAGGAGATGCGCAAAGCATGTCAGCCGGGTTCTGGACCACACAGTACAGTTTCCAAGACATGCCAGAGATTGCTCCGGGGTTGGTGGAAGAACTGGCCAACAGTGGATTGGTATTCTTCAAAGGGGATTTGAATTACCGCAAGTCAGTGTAGTTCATTCTGTTTTCTTGTTACAGAGATTGAATAGCGTGAAGAGCTGATTATGAGAAAAGACTGATTGGTGATGCCAAATGGCCAACGACAACGCCATTCGACGAAGCTCTTGGTGAGTTGCATCTGTGCGTGTATTGTGAGGTACTGAAGAATTAGGTCCATTTAGGGGTAAGATCAACCTCGTTAGTCTCCGGACAAATAAAGCAGACACCATGTGAGCGGACAAGTTCAATCAACAGCGAAACAGTACTGACGATCATGTAGCGCTGGTCTGCCGGAAGGTATCGAGGAAAAGTTAGATGTTGAAGCATCAGATTGGCGGGTCAGCGGCAAGTGAGCTCCCCTTCCCTTGTCCTAATAGCGAGGTACTGATTAGGTAGATATGCGGTTGTGTCCTTCTCAACGAAAGACTAGACTGTCTTCGACATGCATGATTGTGTCGCATAGCATGACGTTCTTTATATTTGGGTCCTAGCTCACAATGAAGCCACTAATATATATTTCCATACGCCTACTTACAACATGGGGTATACTACTTACAGTATGGTATGAATTATTCGTGCAGTTCAAGCGCAATCTCCAGGTCCTCACTCATACCATCCACTGAACCCTTGCCATATAAACCTCCATCCAGCATAGCTGCGCTGACGAGCCTTGTCCTGCGTGGAGTGTAGACTTCTGCCCTGCCTGGTGAGGGTGAAGGTGTTGTTGGTCGCCTTCGTGGGGTATGTGGTGGAGGGGTTGAAATTCTCGGTGGTGGAGTAGAATTAGAGGCACTTGTTCCTGATGATGCCCTTGGAGAGCTCTTTGACATTGAAGGCCGACGACGAGTAGGCGTGGCGTGAATGTCCATTGGGAAAGCGATGAATACTAATTTTCCAGTAGGTTCGTCGAGCGATAAAGACAGATTTAGGGAAGTGGCTGATGGAGGTGCTTGAACTGTGGCGGTGGCTGTAGATAGATGGAGTGGGGATGAAGGATGATGTGGTGTTACAGGTGTCGAAGCGTCTGGAGGTCCACGCCGTACTCTCACAGTCCATACTACTTCTGAATCGTCATCCTGCCGTCCATCCACACAAGCAACTGAGACTTGGTATCCTCCATTTTGAGCGGGTCGACGGTCGATCTCGCCGTCGGAATCATCGGCATCCGCTAAGCTCTCATCGGCACTTGTTGAGCCTGAGCTGGATTGGTTGCGCGATCGCCTAAGAAGTGTTGGTGATGGTTCTAGTTTCGTCGGTGGCGGAGTATGTGGTCGACGACGAGCTGAAGGACGTCGGGCAAGCCATTCGGGAGTAATTATGGACGAAGCGCCGTTCCCTGGACTAGGAGCCAGTGTGATTGGCCGATCATCGAGTGATACTGCCGGCGATAAACTTCGGTTGATTCCTTCCTGTGTGAAGGCATTGCCGTCAGAGTTTCCCCTGCCTGAATTCCTAAGAGGCGATTGGCCTGCTTCTTGTGCCTGCTTGGCAGCTGCAGCCGCCAGAGCACTTGGGGAACGTGGCATTGGCCGTCGTGGTGGAGAAAGAGCAGTGGGATAGATAGGTTTCGGTTCGAATCTAGATGGTGAGACTGGGCGAGTGGGCTTGAGATGTGCCGGGATAAGAGGATGATCTGTGGGCAATGGCGGTATATCTGCATCGATAATGACCACGCCTCCATTCGTTGACGGATCGTTCAGTTGGAAAGGCTGTGTACGTGAATCCTTGTATACCCATGCTGCTCGTCGCGCAGCAGCAGGACTGACAGGCTCGCTTAATCGTCTTTCAAATGTCGGTCCCTGACCCATAACGTATCTCGATGCTCCGGCATACACCTGAGCAGGGCCAGAGGAGGAACCATCGTCGTCGCTTTCGCTAGTCCGTCGTAAACCTTTACTGGCTTGTGAGAATGGATGTCCAGCTTCTAGCTGATCAGCAAATGTCGAGCTTGTCGATGCAGTGAGTGGACCAGGCGTAGATGAGGTGTCAGTCTCGATATTGATGGCGTCGATCAATGGAGGAGGTTGAGAAGGCGCTGAAGGAGGTGCTCGGGAAGATGGTTTGCGCCGTAATAGTCGAGAAGAGAATGAACGTGTATCAGGAGCTGTAGAGGTCGAGGAAGGCTCTGCAGGTGGGGTCAGAGGTTTCTCTGACCGTCGGAAAGACAGTGGCGCCATCGTTATTGGCCTGACGAGACTTTGATTGATTTCTCTCCAGCTCCACAATTACCAGGCATGAAGCTCCGTCTGATTGAGCTCTAAAAACACCCAGAGCGAATGACAGGTCGGTCTAGCACAACAGACTGCACGACTGAACAGCTGATGGGAATCAGAGGGTGCTACTGTACTTGTACAACAACAACAACAAAATCGTGCCGAGGTCCGGTGGGAATACTCTAACGACAGCAAAGTTTGTATTCATCTCTTAAATTTCTAATGATCGCCCTCCTTTGGGTAATAACTCGTAATGAAAAAGTTTGTAATCGCACAGACCGATTGATATACCGTGCCTGAGCAGAACATGGAGGATCGTCTAGCGATTTTTGCCACCGGCGCGTCTCTCTCTACGTGGACGAGAAGCAGACTAATGCTCACTTTACCTACCTATCAAGCCAACGGCATGCTAAGGTGTATCGCGGTCTATTAACATTCATATTGCATACTCCAATGGGGGAGTTGAACAATATACGAACTCAGTGGCCACCAGGCACGTCGTCGAATCAAGCCAGCAGGCAGATGAGAAAGCGGAATATCTTTAAATCAACGTCGCCGCCCACGACTCTCTTGCGTCGCAACCCTTACCTCCGTCAACCATTGTCATGAGGGAGTGCGAATGTGGGTGCAATTATGGCTGTACAATGGCCCGAAGTGCGGGAAGAGCTAAGGTTTGACGAGGCTTCCTCATTATATTGGCTACGTTTGCTTGCTTCGGTTGAGTGTCTTCTTGCTTGCGCAGTCCCGAAACCTATATTTTGAGACACAGGAGATGGTATTTATTGTTCGATGCTTGACTAATCTGGTTATTCTCATCATTTCCGTTTGTCCCGAACAAAGATTTCAGTATGAACACTAATGTACTCGGTCACGCTGCGGCGGAAACGTCAATAAACCGATATCAGATTAGTCCAGATGGATCAAATAATATATACTTCTACTCGAATATGAACACCCTCGAGTTTAATTTCTTAGTCTAACTGAGGACTGGGAAGGAATGCTAGCACTTGGCAATCAAAGGGTTTCCCCGCAGCCCGCAGCATTCAGTCGGTCATGCCCTGGTATCCCCTCTTGACCGAGCTCATGGGTGCATACGTTCCCTCCACCATTCCTTGATACCTACTGAGACAGTCGGCGCTACCCATTGGTCTTTGCTCCTATGAGCTACGCCTACCTGCAGACTACAGGAATGTCAACATGCCATAAGGTTGAGTGAGAGTTCTGTGTAAACCAAGCAAAACAACATCTGCCGTGGGTATCGGACATCTCGACGACGTCATAAGTTGGAATGGACACTCAATAAACAGGTTCACAATAGCCATTTGGATGGCCACTCTCGATCGGGAGTAATTCGACATGCATACTTGCGTTCCCTAGCGTCCGCCATTAGAGTCTGTCTGCTGTCGTGATGATCATACAAAGCATCCATTCGTACATTCCACAAACTTCCAGCGCTACTCCCCGTCCTCTAGCGTGCTTTTACATTCCCATGACCGCCTATTCCTTTTCCTTTCCTACGAACCGCCTATTCAAACTTCTTGATCTCACCATCAACAGCGGTATCGATCTTCTGGTCGTACTTTGCGGGGACGCCCTCCTTTGTGAGCTCGGCATTGAGGCCTGATCAATCAATAAGCACGAGCACACGAGTACGTGACACAGTGTGAGTGTGAAGATGAGTACTTACCACTGTTGATCTTGCTGTCAATACCGCTACCTCCCGATGCACCCTGGGTACCGGTAGAAGCGTCCTGAGTTCCAGTAGAAGCGTCCTGGGTTCCAGTAGAAGCGTCCTGGGTTCCAGTAGAAGTGTTCGAGCTGTCACTTGAGCCGCCGGACTTGGCCAAGTCTTTAGCTTTGTTCAATAGGCTGGACATGTTTGTTGATTATGTATGGTTGGGTGTAGGGTGTTGTTGGACGATTTGTATTCTGAGTGGAATAGATGATCATTATCAAAGGAGTCCTGAGGTTATAAAGGTGTCATGAGTTGGAGTAGAGGAGAAAGATGTGCTTATGACGCCATGATGAGGTACAGATGTATTTCGTCACGAGCTCGTCATCCGCAGTCAGCAGCCAAATTGGTGACGACCTTTTTTTTTTCATGTTGATTAGTTCTATTTCGGTCAGAGCCGTAAAGGTCACACACATCACATATCACCTCGCGTGGTGATCGGGGAGGGATGGTGGAGCATCACGCCGAAAATCCTACCCAGAAGCCGGGCAAGCCGGACGGGAGACAGACAAACAGGGAGATAGCAGTATTTGTGATAGAGAAGTGTTATGGTGACACAGCCCAGGCAAAAAATAGTATGGCTAAACAGGCTGAGGAAGAGACTGGCACTGCCTGGTCGAATCATGGAATAGGTGTAACAAACAAAACAAATTGAGCAGATCAGAAATATGCATACTACCGAGACGCAATAGCGACCTCGGTCTACCGTATATCTTCAAAACTACAAATACAGTACAGGATGGAAGACGGCATGTCAACCCACGCCGGAGCTGAACATGTCCGCCTCTCAACCTCCTTCTCTCTGTATACCCATTTATTAACGTACATATGGCCGTGAGAACGTGTTAACGTGATGCTAGGTAGGACACTAGATGCTGGTTTGATAGATATCGAGATGCGAGCAGATATGTTGTAAATTGTATTGGAATCGTTGCAGTCGCAGTCAAAAATAAAAAGCGATTTGGAAGAGCAAAACCGAAGATTGAATAAAGGAGACAAAGACAATTGTTGATTGCTAAAAAATCGACCGAGGGTATTTTGAAGGCGAATGACAAAAACGTTGTTTATCGGAAAAATGGATTCCCAGCTACTGCGCTTAGGGTGTCGGGGGAGGGTGGGTTGATGCATAATTCTCGTCGACGATGTGAGAATGCTGTAGGTGGATCTGTCTTTAACAAGTCGTACAGATTCAGACCTGCGTCGGTCGTTGGACGTAAAGCGTCATCGGCAACAAGCAGTGGTGTGGGTGGCAAAGAACCACAGATAGACGACGCCCGAGAACGGTCGGTAGGTGGTGATGGTGAGCCTGAATCTGCACTGAGTGCTGGAGTCTCGTAGTGAACCTCTTCAAACTCGAATTGAGTTGATTCGTAGACCCCTTCGACAATAGGCATGGGAGCAGTCGAAGCACTCGCAGCTGCATGTGCCCGCAGTAATTCTTCTTCAGTCATAGTGAAGCTGCGGACTTCGGTGATAAGTTGACGTAGTTCGGGTAGCGATGCGCGTTCAGATGGCTCGAGAGTGAAGATACGAGTGAGGACGTAGAGACAGTCTTCAGAGATAGGGAGAATACGTCGAAGGAAGTATGGGTCTCGGAGGAAGGCATTGAATGACTCGTCGGTTGGAGATGCGATCCGCCAGGGATTCCGTCCACACACGAGATTGACAAGGATGACTCCTAGAGACCACACATCGCCAGGTCGGGTAGGGTATGATTTTTGTTCAGGGTCCCAGTCACCAAGACATTCTATACGAGACGTATCAGCACCTGAGATTAGACCAAGGAGTCAGGTATGTGTGAAGACTCACCAGGTGCAATGTAGAATGTTGAGCCGCAACCAAACTCGCCCGACTCCACCTCTGAAGTAGCCAAGCCAAAGTCACATATCCGCACACGAGTACCGTGCTCGGAACAGACAATGTTCTCTGGCTTGACGTCGCGGTGGGCGATACCTAGCGAATGGAGAAAGGCGATACCGTCTACGAGCTGCAAGAACACAGATCGTATGAGTTCGTCATCACCGACATACTACATGTCATGGTCAGCGGATAGTGGTGTGTGGTGGCGGAAAACTCACCCGTTGCTTGTCGGTGATCATTGCGAACAAATCTCCCTCCTCTCCATAGTCCATGACGACGTAAAGATGTTCGCCATCCTCTATTAACCTGTCCATGTGGACGATACTGGGATGACTAGAAGCAAGGCGGTGTAGGGCAATCTCACGCCGTTGAAAGTGTTTTTGCCGTGCGTCGAGACCATTGCGGCGCAAGCACTTGACTGCGCGCCATGCTGGTTGAGAATACCGTCGGTCAATAGCCAGGTATACCTGACCGTACGCTCCAGTACCGATAGTACCGTGTAATTCGACGCGACCGTTGTCAATCATGCGTGGGAGTGGAAGGTCGACAGGAGCCGCTGCGGGGGCTTTGGAAGAGGAACTCGACGCGATAGCCATTATGAGGTGAGGACTTTGTGGTTCGATGTGAGAGATAGTCGGTTGGGATTGACAGCGTCTCTGTTACAAGAGCAAGAGGCGTAAATGACAGAACAAAGTACTGTACTAGTTGACTGGTCGTGACGCGTTCGTATCAAGTGAGACAAGACTAATACACGGGAATGACAAAGAACTGAGAGGACAGGTGGGGATGCCGAGAGGTGATTCCCGTGAACTGTGTTTCGAAGAGGAGGGGGAAAAAAGTCTTGTTAGATATCAAGACAGACCAGCACGGATGAGAATAGGATCAAAGGTGTAAGAGATAGATAGGTGAGGATGATGTTGTCGAGGTGGAACTTTTGGGATTGTTATTAGACAGGAGGGGGGGTTTGGAGTTGTGGGTTTAGGGAAAAAGTGTTATTAAAGGGTCATTGCCGGGGGTTTTTGACACTGGCAGTGTTGAACGGATTTATTTTATAAAGCACCACAAGAGGAAAAGGATTAAGGGGGGGTGGTGTTGGGTTGGAGAATAGGAGACAAGGGGAGTACGAATAGGCTTGAACCTGCGGAACTGGATGGCGTCCGTTAGGCTGTGCCTGCGCACTTCCCTTCGCACCTGGCACAAGATAGCACACTTTCTTCAAACTGCCCTTGATCCCCCCCTCCCCTTATGTCAGGTTTACGGCGGGTCAATTTTCAGGGCAACAGAGAGAGTAATGGTGGTACCTTAACAAGTCACGTACAAGATTCCGTTCAGGGGGTGGAGGTAGGTGGTTCACACTGTGTGTGTAAGTTTAGTCCTACTAACCAGCTGTTGTGTCTTTGTGTCAGGGTCACGGACATGCAGGATGACGAGAGCAGTAGGCGCAAGCCGCATTCGGCATACGCGACCGTTTGGAAAAGATCTAGACCGGTACGAGGGGGGAAAACCCAACAAACGCGGACGCGTGCACAATTTCCATTCCCCCCAATGGTCAACCTTCCGTTTTTAGAAAGAAAAAATCAAATCATAATCGGCTCCAAAATGGTCTACAACAGAGGGCTCGAGGTCGAATACCCTTTCCGGATAGAGGCGTCGCACTAGCGAAAACCACGAAAGGGGAGGTGTGGAGAGATGAAATCAATTTGACTTTTCTTCTTCCTCTCTCTTCGCCCAGGTGCTGGCGGATCACAGAAGAAATCCTTCGCGTTCCGCAGTATCCACGCGCCCACGGAAGGGCAATAGGAGAGTGAGAAGCAGAAACGAAACGTGGAGGGGCTCTCTTTTCGCCACTGAGACCCTGACCAAAAGCATGGCTCCAGATTCATGGGACGGACCAGCAGCGAAAGATATAATCACGAAACAGTTTCAGGCCTCCCGGTGTCAGCACATTGAAGCCTGAAGTCTGGAGGCGGTTGGGATCTCAATGTACAAAGAAAAATCCCGCTTCCCGGCGTTGCACAGTCAGCCAGTCACATTCACCAACGGCACTTTAGATTCTCCCTCTTCCTTCGCAGCTCGAGATATCTGCTGCACACACATCCTTACACCAGAATCTCAGGAGACAGGAGTGCCATCACAGGGAAAAAAAAGATTATATTACGTCTTGCCGCTGTTTTGCTCCAAGAAGTACGACAAGCAAGTCGTGGATATTTTCTTCACTACGACTCCGACTTAGGCTTAAATTCGTACCCGCATCTAATTGACATCTGCTATTTAGAGTAAACCCGAAACAAAATACAAGTAATACTAAAATAATGCTCACGTACTTTCATTGCTGCTTATGTAGTAATAGTAATTTGCTGAGTTGGAGTATGTTATATGCTGTACGTCTTCCTAGTCGCTGAAAATGGAACTAAGACTAGACAAGTCGTCAGTCACCCCCACGTCTCCGAGACAACCGAAGGGTGTCGTCTGTGTCTTTGATGATCATTCTTGGAGCTGACACAAAATAAATCATGTATGAGGGCATTGGAGCCTAGCATGACTGACACCAAATAAAATCATCTATGAGGACATTTGGCTACGCTTACCTACTCGTATTGTCGATCTTCTCTTTCTCACGCCCCAATACTAGTATAATTTGTTTCCGAGACTTGCGCCATCCCGCCCTACTCGTATATCTTTTCCCGCCCTCGGAAGTCTCATCATTGCCCCTCTATCAGAAATTCACTTCGGGGCCTGAGTCTGATCAACCATTTTTCCCACTTGATGGTAACTCGTTTCCAAATAGGCTACGTCGTTGTGAAAAGGAGGGTGTGAAGAGCCTGCATCAACTTCCTTTCTATGGCAAACTTCCTTCAATCCCGACTCTAGACCAACCCTGCCGACTGACAACTTTCCCGTGCTCCCTTCTCTCTGTTCCTGAACTCTATCTAGTAGAGAGCGGGTCCTCCTTTTTGGTGCCTACGACGACGGCGTTCCTATTCATCACGTCATCTAATTACTACTCATGTACCTTTGCGTCAAAACTTGTACATCCCTCGTTTCGTCTTTCCGTTGTGGCTGTATCTCATGTTACGTTGAACAGATCGGGTACCTAGAAAAGCCGATATCTCCCTTTGCTACGAGGTCCCTTGGCGTAATCTTTCTCATACAAGGTAAGGGATCAAGTGCCTTTTCTCGTTTTATATACGGCCGCCTTTAACCATATGCAGATTGCCATCTTCAACCCTCTTTTAACAATGTAGTGTGCCTTTTCAACCAAGTGTCTCTCAGAGGGTACATCTTGCGAAATCTCTTTCTCTTACACACGCACACAGATACACTTTCGTGGCTTAGTAGTGACACATCACATCGTATTGCACCCAGTGCCTATGATATAAAGTAACATCGTCAATTCTAAGATATTTTCCGTGCTCAGATTCACTTTAAACATAGCCAAAGTAGCTTAGTAGGTACAAGCATCTCAGACAAAAGACAAAAAACATATCCCAAGCCTCTCTCCTTCGGGTGCCTTTACTTTTGAGATTGCCGAGTATACATGCAACATAAGCTAGGCGCCTTGTACCTCGGGTGCTATCTGCGTGAGAATGTTTTTCGGCTCCCAATAAGTTTTCTTACGTCACAAAGTCACCAGTCACCATAGTTAGATAGTAATCAAGACAGACGGGATTATGGTAATCTCTTACTACTGCTGCTGTTCGTGTGAAAACAAAGCTACTCGTTGTCACTGAGGTGACTTCTGCTTGTCACTACTCGGTATAATAGACATGGTTGGGACGTCAGCTCGTAACGCAACGGAATCATAGTCATGGTGCACAATGGTCGTAGCTTGCTTATCGTTCTGCGAGCCTCAGTTCAAGGCGGTGAAATCGAATCACGCCGTCGATCCCCTGGGGATTGAGTATGGCAAGAAAGACCAAAACGAGGAAGTACTCGAGTACATCACTGTCTCAACGTGTATTGAGCATGTCTCGTCTCGTCTCGGGAAGAGAGAAAAGAGAGCGAGAGAGATGTGGCGAATTCGCCTTGAGATATCTCAGATGGAAGAAACCTCCTTTGAATATCTGAGATGGACGAGACCCTCGCCACGATATCATAACTGGAGGAGAACTCTTAAGATATCTGAGATATTAGAGACCATCCTTGAAAATACCTCGTGTCTCCTATCGATACCTCCGTATTAGAGGTATTAGAATCGCTTGTCTATCTCGCCCGAAACGGCGGATTCCGACGGTCAAATCCGTATTTTTTAATCGCAATCTATGCTCAGCGATATGCATTCAAATGCTCTGTAGAGAGCAACTACTGACTATTCATTCGACTTGACAACTCAACGTCCACATCCGAAATTCCAAAAACTTCGGTCTTGAGCTGTGTGGCTGTACATCTTAACACGATATGGGAAGCAATGATCCACCTGAACGTAGATTGCGTATAGCGATCTTAGGCGGTGGTATTGCCGGAGCCACAGGTGAGTCAAACGAGAAATCCATGATACAAGTACATTGACTGATCGAGTTTTCCGCAGCTGCTATTGCACTCTCTCAGTTACCTCATGTTCATGTTGATGTGTTCGATCAAGCTTCGGCATTGAGAGAGATTGGTGCTTCTATCGCCTTGCAGCCTTGCGCTTTACGTTGTCTTGAGAAACTTGGGTTAGGGGAGGAGGTAGAGAAGCTCGCTTGGAGGTATGGTGAACACCCTTTGGTAAGTTTTCTTCTTCTTTGTTCCACTGTATGATATTAAGTGAGGATGCTGCTTTGTTCCACTCTATGATATTAAGTGAGGTTGCCGCTTGTCTCATTGAATAACATGAGATATTGTTGGGTTCTGATAAGACTGCTATGAGTAAAGCCGTTGATAGCTGATGGGACTGCTTAGGTACATAGACATTGGAAAACCGCCAAAGTAATTCCTACACCTCTTCCCGATCCACTACCTGAATTTCGACATCAGTTGGCCCGATTCTATCGAGTTCATCTTCATCAACTACTCCTTTCTCGGATCCCAGCATCATCAATCCATCTCGGTAAACGAGTAGCCGACGTACAGGTGCTTGAGACCGATGAGGTACGGGTCGTATTTGAAGATGGGTCAGATTGGGCGGGTAATGCTGTGGTCGGTGCGGATGGGATAAGGAGCAGGACGAGACAGGTGTTTTATCCCGATTATCAACTTGGATTGGGTGGCCTTGTCACTCTCAGACAGGTATATGAGACGAAATTGTTACGAGGCATAGAGGGTATACCGTCGGAGAGCTGTCATTGGATTGGACCTGATCGTCAACTATTCACAAGTCCCCTCAGTGAGTGATAAATCTTTCCGTTTGAAAATGAAAACAAAATAGAATATCAACTGACGTGGTGCCTTTTTAACAGAGGGAGACTTGTTCTCGCTTGTGGCATTCTTACCTACAAACGTGTTGGCACCTTCTGATCAAGCTACCTCGACCTCAAGGTCATGGGGAACAACGACTTCCGTATCCAATCTCGCCAATTACTACGCCGACTGGCATCCTACGATAGCAGCCATCACTCGTTCAGCTCCATCTATCAATCTTTACCCAGACTATCACGGTCCTCCACTTGCCTCACTCAGTGTAGGCGAAGATCACGTCGTCCTGATTGGGGATGCAGGTCATCCACATGGCGGAGCATTCGCTGCTGGCGGTTCACTGGCCATCGAAGATGCTTATACCCTCTATCTGTGTCTAAAGGACGGGAGGAGCGTTCAGGATGCTTGGTCGCTCTTTGATCAAGTCAGGAAAGAACATGTGCATAGGTTGCTGAGGATGGCTGAGAAACTGCGCAAGCAGAGAAAGGACGATGAGGGCAAGTATTTGAATGACGATGAGATCAGGCAGAGAGTAGAGGGTAGAGGGGATGTCACTTGGTTGGCGGAGAATGATGTTGAACAGGTCGTTGAGAAGGCCAAGGAAGCACGCCACGAAGCGAGGGAGAAAAACTCAGCATAGACGACCACTAGATCACCGGAGATTACAGACATCATGATTCATGGCTACAAAAATACATGCATAGACACGGACTCACCGACACCTTTGACCCCATCCGGTTAAAAAACCGGAAAGTGACGCGGCCCACGTGGCCCGCATGAGTTGTTTTGGCCGGACGCCAGGTCTCTGTCCAAATGCGTCTAATGCTATTCAACAACCAACCACACTCTTTGTATCTTGTATTCATCATTAGAACCACACTGTATAATGTCAACAAGACTGTAGCACAGAGACTACATTGAATCGCCTCGCTTCGCTGCTCATAATCAGCTTGATATATCTGCTCTTCCCCGTCGACCCTGAATCTTTGAACGAGCATCATGGCCAGCTTGACAATGCCAGCCCCTCCTGCATCTTCTATCCACTCGAAACATCCCTTGCGCCAACTACTTGATCCTTATACTGCCTCGAACCCTCTACGTTCCCCTTCGCCATTACCGCCCTCGTCAAGGCAAGACCCCAAGCTGCAACAGCGATTACCTCCAGCCGCATCTAATCCTCTATTATGGTCCCTTCCAAGCTGGATCATGTTTCTCCGCTTTGCCTTGGCAAAAGGGATACATATCATCTGGAGCCTTGTCAAGCACTTTTTATGGGGTCCTGTGCGACGTAGTTGGGGATATCGAATGACTTTTGTTCGTCATCAACCAAATTCTGCGTGTTGTTGGAGGTTGGTATGCTGATGCCAAGCAGATCACCTCATTTATGCGAAACGTTGCAGATCATACGAGTCTAGCCGATATTGTCCTCATTCGCCGATTGATCTCTTTGCATCAGATCATCCCTCTCCCGTCCGACGCAATAGTCACGCCAATCACATTCATCGTCCCTAAACGGCAAGGGGATAAAGTAGCTCGTGGCTTCCTACGTGAGCTGGACGAGAAGGAGACTGGCTCCCGTGAGTTGTCCGGAGAATGGGTGGTAGGTACAGAAGTATGGAAGAGACTCAAAGCGGAGAGACGGGCAAGGCGTGAAGCAGAGAGACGAAGAAGACGGCATGTTTCAGGAACGAGTCAGCATTCTCCTTCATTGTCCAACCCATTTGACCAGACACGCGGTGGTCTACGAGATGAGAGTATGGGAGGCGGGGATACGCCTGAGATAGATGAGGATGCCGAGTCCATCGCCAGTGGGAGTCGGCGATCGACTTCTGGTGAGAGAGTCATCTATTACGTTCATGGCGGAGCATACTATGTCGGTAATGCCGCCACGCATCGACTCATCACAATCGGCGTGAGCAAAGCGTGCAATGCCAGGGTCTTTGGTGAGTCTTCTGATGATCTTCGCTCAATGCCGATTGCTGATTGTCGTTTTCAGCGATTACCTATCGTCTTGCCCCAGAGCACGTATTCCCGCTGCCCCTCCACGATGTTCTCCACGGATACCTCCGTCTACTCGCTCCGCCGCTCTCAATACCACCCGAAAATATCGTCATTGCAGGTGACTCGGCTGGCGGTGGGCTCAGCTTGGCACTGTGCATGTATCTCCGCGACGAGGGTTACAAGCTGCCAGCAGGCCTGGTGTTGATGTCGCCTTGGGTGGATTTGACGATGAGCTGCGGAAGCTGGGACGAGAATGCGGAATCAGACGTCGTGCCTCGACCTACAGCTGATGGTGTGTGGCATTTCATAAAGTCAGGAGGCTGACGAGTACAGATCACCTAAATCCAGTCGCTTGTTATCTCGGCGCTAAAGGCATTGCGACCTATCTCACGCACCCTTATGCGTCACCACTATTTGGGGATCTTTCCAACCTGCCTCCCATGCTCATTCAGTCTGGCGATTCCGAGGTTCTCCGAGACGAGATTACTCTCCTTGCGCACAAAGCGACCTTGGCAGGCGTCAATGTCACTCACGAACTGTACGAGGATATGGTCCATGTGTTTCAAATGTTCACATTTCTCCCAGCTGCAAAGACAGCGATCAGCAGTATGGGCCGATGGGTACGGATCACTCTACCCAAAATCGAGGATGAGATGGGCTCTTCAGCGGAACGAGGTCGGATTCCCGACTTTGGCGGTAAGATGGACGTTGGTGATCCGATAGTAGTTGGAAGACATGGAGAAGAAGTCACTGTGCCCAATGGAGATCCTGATGCTGTACCTGAGGATGGCGATGGGACCAAAGAACCGATTTGGCGACAAACACCTACACCTACCAAGGGCTCACTGCAACTCGAATTGGGAGGAGAAGGAGGAGGAGGTGGTGGTGATGAGAAGCCTTCGATCGATATCGACTCTTTATCCGCCGCCTCGTCGTCGTCGTCCTCGTCTGGATCACCTACTCCTACCCGTTCTAGATCACCTGCACAGCCACTCGTCCCCGTATCTTCAGATCCCTTCTTATCATCATCCTCGTCCTCTTCCTTGCGCTCTCCACCCACTCCTTCCGTCCCCGTCCCTGTCCCAACGCCAGCAACAGCACCACCTCGTCTTCGACGAGCTCTCACAGCACTGGGCACGACACCTTCATCACCTCCTTATTCTTATTCTCCGCCTCAACAAAGTATCCCACGTCGACGTCGTAAAACACAAGGAGCAGCAAGTCTACATGTTTCTCCAGATGTAGCGGCAGACTCAAATCCAAATCCAAATTCAAATCCTGTATCACCCACACCATCTATACGTCGCCGTCTAAGATCACCGACAATCACAGTTCAACCTCATCCAACAACCAGAATGAGAAGCCATAGTCATACTGATATCTTTGATTTGGTCGAAGGCTATGTCGGTGGTGGTGCAGCCAATGAGACGGTCGTGTATGCTCCCGGTGGCGAAGTTAGGAGCGTCGGCGTTTTAGGAGAAGAAGGTGATGAAGGAGAGTGAGTGACTGAGTTGATTGACAGTCGGAAGATACGCTAGTCTGTATGTCTGAATCATGCATCCTTCTTGAAGCTCCTTTGTACCTTCATATCAAGTCTGACTCATGCATGCTTCTTGAAGCTTCTTTGTACTTTCCAAATAACAATACTAACATCCCTCGATTTCTGATTGTAAGACTGATTAATCGCGTTAGTCGGCATGAGCGAATTTGCAGAACAGCTCCCCGAAGCCCCTTCGTGGATCTATCATGACACTGATCGTCAACAAAGCATTGAACAGGTCGTACAAGAGGGACGAGCGCCTGGCACGGCCCAAATGATGGTTCTAGATACATGCAATAGTATAGTTATGGCTCCAATGGACTTATGCTACATTTAGACAGCTGATCACTAAACACTAATCAAGATCAATCATCGCTCCAATCTCCTCCTCCTCAACTTGGTCCACTCCCGCATGCTTCTCCACAGGTGCCGAAGCCGGGGGAGCACGAACATTTGAGCGATTGGTACCCACTGGTCGTCCGAGTTTAACTGGTCTATCCGTATCTCTCAATCCAGCAATCGCTTCCAACTATGTCCATCAGCCCCCGGCATGTGCTTCTTCGTGATTGTGCTTGTACTTACTCGTTTCGCAACGTCTTCACCATCCCGAGCACCTGTCCTGGAACTAGGATCGAATCCTATCCTCTTGATTGCTCCAGCGGAGAACGGTCTCTTCCTCCCATCCTCATCTATTTGCATCTGTTGTCCTCCCTTGCCTTTCGTCGTCGTTGTATCTCCCTTCTCAACGCCTTTGGCCCTCTTGAACCCCTCGACAGCTTTCAGGTACTTTGCTCCCTGACTGCCCATGCCACTATCTCGCTCCAACAGACTCTGTAAAGCCTTTTCCGCTTCTTTCTCCTCCAATTGGCGTCTCCGTTTTCCAGCGCGATTACGACCTAGCTTCTCGTTGAGATGTTCGTCACCAAAATGCTTCAGTCCACCATCGTCTCGCAGTCGAGCAGTGTTGATCGTATTGCCACCGACGAGGTAGGTTGCCCCTCCACCACCATTGTATTGATCACGAGGTGCAGCTTGAGGGCCGTTGCCTGGTAAAAGTCCCGTCTTCTTCTTTAGATCGAACTTTGTTTTGCCACCTTGAGTACTGCGGGACTGTAATGCGAATGAGGAAGTACTACAGAGGTCAGCGGGGTACACCAGTCAGCGGGGGAAAGAGCAACAGGTCAGAAGAAGGACTAACGATGCGGTGAACTCTGCTCGACCAGCGCGACTTCTTTGAACCGCAGCATGTACGTGGTATTCGCATACCTGACTCTCCCGCCTAAAGAGGTCAGCACGAGTATACAAGTTGGACTCACAAGTCAACCCAAGACTTGCACCTGTTCCCATCCCTCTGTTGAGCCGTACAACATCCCAGATCCCTCGCATGCCCAATGAGCGTGATCGCGTCTGCCGAGTTGGGATTCAGAGCAAGCGGTAGTGTCAGTGGATGAGGTGCCTGTGAGCCCGACTACACATTGTCAACTCTCCAAAATGCTCATTCCCAATATATCACGAAAAGACTCACGCGCAGAGGTCGGAGTACTCTTGGATTGAGAATGGCGACTACATCCCCGACATTCAAATTACACCACCTCTCATAAGCGCCTCCTGAGCCACCGCGATAACTCTTGGTGATCTCGTCTCCTTCGTTCTCAGGCTCTTGTGAGAGTATCGCATCGGCCTGAAACAACAACAACTGCAACAACGCCTCTCCACCCTGTTTACTTCCCCTGGGAGGTAAAGCACATAATTTCAGATTGATGTACTTCCTAGGTCCCCTTCGTTTCTTCCAGCTATCCTTATCTCTCTGTTCTTGTGTCCTCTTATCGCCTTGTTTTGGTTTATGATCGGTTTGTTGTTTGCCGTTGTCAGCATCATCGTCTTCGTTGTCCGATTGAGTGAGGGATTCTTTCGAGCCAGAAACTCGAATGTCTCCACGTTCAGCAACGACAGCGATAGTGACCCAGTCGCCCTCGACAGGGACATCGTACGTCGCTCCGTCCTTGCTCAGGCGGATGACAGAGTACAATAGCGACGGGGAGAGGTAATATCGTCCGAACAGATGATCTTGAAGTTGAGCATGAGGGAGTTTACGCTCACTACGATGGAGATTTGTCAGCTCTAGTCGAAATCTTGCCTCACTTCTTCAAAGACACTCGACTTATGATGAAAAAAGATGAGAAACTTACCTAAGTCTAATACCAGAATTAGGCTCAACAAACGCCCAGACCTCTTCACCCTCTGGATCTCTCCCAAAGTGCTTCGGACCAGGCTTCAATCGCTCAACAACCATCATACTGTCTTGTTCCCTCGTAGGATCTTCAACTTCTAGCTCAATGTCCGTATTTTCTTCCTTTTTCGAGCTCGCGTTTGAAGAGTCACGTAGATTACCATTCAAGCTATTTGACACGTCTTGTTGATTACCATTCAGGTGACTTGACTCGTCACGTTGATTGACCAGCTGGCTATTGGTCTTGAGTCGATTACCTCGAAGGCCATTCGTTTCATCACGTCGAGTACCAAGTAGGCTCCTCGTCTCGGGTTGAACACGTTTAGTAGCGAATGATATCGATCGTGATGATCCTCCTCCTCCTCCCCCGCCTCCTCCGACTCTGGCAATATCTGTATCATCATCGGAAGTGCGAGAGGAGGATGACGCTGTATTTCTACGTAACGAGGCGAGTGCTTGTGACATTTTAGATGGGCCAGGAATAGAGTGAAGAGGAGCTGATTGAGATTGTTGTCTTTGAGGATGACTGATTGTTGGAGTTAGTTTTGGGTTTGGTTTGCTGAAATCTGGTTGTTTAGGTCGTGGTTCATTATCGACATCTCCTATCCCTATCCAATACATATATAAGCTAAGCCATCAAATCGACGACGACAACGACGAGCACCCAAAGGATTGATTATGAAGCTTTATGAAACGATGAGGATGATGTTCGACGATGACGAGCATCCGAAAAATAGATCAAAGAGTTTTACGAAACGATGAATGATGAGGATAATGTATTGGGTATGGGTATGAGTATGGGTACGGGTATGGATATGACTCAGACTCCAACTCAAACTCATCAACTCAGACTAAAACTCACCTTTCGATTTAATCTTGGTAGGTGTCAAACCAACCAACACCCTCGAAGCTTCTTTCTCCCTTCTAGCTGATTCTCGAGCAGCAGCATCGAGCTTCTTTTGTTTCTCAGCTAACAGTGCAGCTATCTTTGCGTCTATATCAGATGTATCAGCTTCCATTGTTCGCGCACTCAATTTCGTCGATTTCTTTTAAACAATGATAGATAGAAGCCAGTGGAAATAATATCAATTCATTTTCAATCTCTCACGCGTCGCGGAAGTAAAAAATCACTAATAAATAAATCATACGCGCGGGTACTCTGTTGAGCCAAGTAAGCCTCGATTTGCCCCGTCCAGAAATCAATGCAATATGCATACCATGTTTTTAATGCTACCGATTCAAATGCTACTTGAAATATGCCTACACATCACTTCATATAATGTCTCTTTCTCCCTTTCCCCCCTTCCCCCTCTTTCCCTGATTCCCCAAATCAAATCACATCATTTACTTTCACTTGACAATATTCCCTGCTTGACCATTCCCATTCCCATTCCCATTCGTGACGTTTGGATTTGGATTTAACCAAGGTCCTTGACGTGGACTAGTTCCTGTACCTGGAACAGGTAATGGAGGTGCTGAAGCTCTTAAAGGTGTCATTCCAGCTCCGAATACTGCTGCAGGGCCTCCGGGCGTAGCTACTCCAGGTGTGACGGGGACTGATCGGTTGTGCTTCATGTGCGCTTGGATCAGGTGGCCCGCTGCCAAAGCAGACATCAATGAAAGTTCACCCGCCATGACGGCTGCGCAGATGATTCGCGCAAGTCGCTGAGCGTTGGCGCCGGGTGTGGTGGGGTGCGCACCAGCAACGCCAAGCACGTCGAGCATTGCTCGTTGAGGTGATAAGATCGTTCCTCCGCCCACGGTACCGACCTCGATCGAAGGCATCGAACAAGAGATGAGCAAGTCCTTGCCATCATTTATTCTGGCTCCAGTCAGCTCATACACACAAAATCCACATACGGTTCCATCAATGTCATGCAGTTTGAAGATTCGACATTCTGCGCCGGGTCTTGGCCAGTAGCAAGGTAAACCGCCTAATTCATCAGTTCCCTGTGCTTGTTAAATCAGCTCAACTCACCGTCAGGATATTCGCCGCATGCGCATTGAATCCACCGATGCTGCCGGCCATAGCACTTCCAATCAAGTTCTTCTTCACGTTGAGTCTGCACAAATCCTCCACAGTCGTTTTAAGCACCTTGCGAACTGTATCACCCGGAACGATGGCCTCGGCGACCACGCTCTTGCCTCGTCCTTCAATCCAGTTAATGGCGGCCGGCTTCTTGTCGGTACAGTAGTTGCCGCTCAGCGCCAATACCCTCATCTCGGGATACCGTTCTTGCAAAGCTTCCAATGCAGCTTCGGTACCTTTGGAGATCATGTTCATTCCCATCGCATCACCAGTCGAGGTTGCAAAACGCACATATAGTGTTCGACCTGCCATGGCACATTCGAGTGTCTGAAGTCGAGCAAAGCGGGAAGTCGAGTTGAATGCAGCTGAAAGTGTCGCAAAGCCATCTGGAGAGTCGATCCATATCCGAGCATCGGCTGCCATCTTGACTCCAGGGAAATCAATAGCGGGACCGCGCGTCATTGCATCTTTGGTGAGCACTGTCGTAACTCCTCCACCAGAGTTGAGAGCCTTGCAACCCCGTGATGTCGAAGCCACCAACGTACCCTCGGTAGTTGCCATGGGAATGTGCAACAGTTGACCATCGATATTAAGTGGACCGGCGATCCCGACTGGTAGAGGCAGATACCCAATGACATTCTCACAACACGCGCCAATGATCTGCTTGTAATCGTAATCGCTCATCGGCAGTGCGCTTGCTTCGAGGGTTTGCGTCAAGCTCGACCGTGAAATGACTGCTCGGCGGATCCGAACAGCTCTCTCCAGGTTCTTCAGTACCTTCTCCAGAGCATAAGGCGCGATCTTGCCCTTCTCCACCAATAAGATGACCTCTTCATCCGAAAGATTGTGTGCACCAACTCCACCAGCGTAGATCTCCACACACTCGTCGAGTGGGCGACGACCAAAAGTCATGCCTGAATACAGGGAATCCGACGATGAATGACTCGATAGAGGTGGCTCGGCAATTATCGGAATCTTGGGTTGGGAAGCGATTCTGACCTGGCCAACCGCATCATTCTTTGGTGTTTCATCTCCTTCGACAGCGGGAGCGGGCCGGGGCATTGTTGGAGGCAGTTCAGAAAGGACGCGACCTCGAGGAGTGACCGAAGCATTCCCGATAGACTTCCTCGTAGATCGAACACGTTCTTGACGATACTGTTCAATATTTTGACCTCCGCTCCATCGCCTGCGTTTAGGCTCGGTTCCAACATTGGATTCGAATACGCTCACAATCGCTTGTGCTGCAGCAGCCACTGGACCTTTGCCACCGATCGAATTGGAGGCGATACCCTTCAAAAGATAACCATTAAGCATGACGCTGATACCGAGTATGACGACGATCCATTTTGACAAGACCGGATCACCGACAAGCTGAGTCCATTCAGACATGAACTGATCGATACTGGCCAATCTGGACGGCGTGTATGAATCATGTGACATGACAATGTTGGTCGGGGGGACGATTTGCACAGCCAGATCAGTCTCGGGCGGTTGGTTGGCGTAAAGAGCTTCCAGAATAGGTGAAAGCGAGGGTGAGCGTGGGTCGATTCTAGGGGCAAGCTTGGGCATGACCGAGTGGGTCGAATGACGCTTCAGCGCCGTCTGTTCGGTCAAAGTAGTGCAGAGGTTGAGAAGATGCAGGGTGAGGAACGAAACAATCAAGAACAGTTTGAGGCGAACGACCGGGTTCTCTGGGGCACCATTGGTCTTCTCGTCTGATTTCGGCGCCCAGATTGATGACTTGGGCGGTGTGGCGGACCCGTGTAAAGAGGCAGCGGACGAGTTACGACGGATGCTGGAGTTGGAAGACTTGCGAGATGGCTTGCTTTTGGCGCGAATGAGCTTGATCCGATGAACTTCGACCATGACGGTCAAAATGGCGACATAGAAGGTGAACAGAGCCAGACAATCGGCCGTCATTATCAGAGCAGCTACTTGATGAGCTTCTGAGCTGATGAGAAACAGTTGAGGGGCTCACCGAGATAGCAAAATTCTCTCAAACCGCCGATGCCAGACGCCGCTCCAACGATGAGCACGGCAATCTCGATGACATAGTCGCGCACGATGCCTACACCGACCTTCCTGACGGCATCTACCAAGATCTGCCTCGCGGCAACTGGTGCGGCCCATCTTACACCCTTTCCTTCTGCCAGCCTCTGAAGTCTCTCCAGGGGCGCCAGCTCCTTATGCAATGTGCCCAGATCCAGTCCAAGTCCCTGACCGTTCTCATCCAGCATGACGTCCTCGCTCACTGGTGATGGTTCAGGTGAAGCAGCGACGGGGGCGATTTCGGGGTGATGGAAAACCGCTCTGGCGAGCCGGGTAGGCTTGTCGAAGCTGACGGTGATGACGAGGAACGGCAGTGCTTCGGAGAGAAGGACTGGGTCAACGGGTACATTGAGCAAATACGCAGCGAGAAGCGAGACGAGGAAGGCAAAGATGGAGGATACGAGGGTGGCGAATGCTAAGCAGAGTGTCTTGTCAGTCCGAAATCATGGCCAGGCATTGTCAGTGACTCACGAAGCCAGAATGAGCTGCCTATCTTGCGCATAGTGACGAAGAGGTGGACAAAGGTGACGTGCATGAGGATGTAGCCCAGCAAGACGACGAAAATGTCGGCAGAGTCTGCATTCTGCGGTGAACGTCAATAAAACTCAAGCACTTGAACAAAAGACAACTTGCCTTGGCGAGCAAGTAGAAACGCATGACGAAAGCGCGAACAGCATATGCAAACCACCTGACATTCCTCAAACCGCTCAGCAACTCCTGTTGTTCCCTGTCTGACTGGCCGATGGATATATCGCCCAGGTTGGAGAACAGGCCAGCACCATCAAAGCTGGGGATGAGACCCCAAGATCCCGATGAGGAGGGCAGGATGTGAAAAGTGGTATTTGATTTTGTCGAGATGAATGGGGGAAGACGTGCGAGGTGACTGAGGTAGGTGAGAGTTGGCATATCAGGTCCAGGTGGGTTGAGGAACAATGTCAAAGTGGATTGAGAAGGATGTAAAGGATGTTGTAAGAGTGTGGTGTTGCAATCAAAGCACACGTCTTTATACGTGTATTTTTGTCCGGCGACCTCTACACCTACTTCCTCCATTACCCATCTAGCCCATTCTTGAGCTCCTTGATCCGCATCGTCTTTTACCACTGTGAGCTGTTTGATGAGGACGACTGTCGCTGGGTCTCCCTGTACATTACCACCTATTTCTTGTGGGAATACATATCCACCTGCGAGAGCGTTTGCCTCTAGGATCTTACGGAACTCGGCAGGAGGTAATGGTGTCCAGTTGTTCGAGTTGGTATAAGGGTAAAGACCGACAGCTGAAGTCGGGGGACTGGGGAGTAGAAATGGATTATCGTCGATAGGTGGTGGATGTGATAATCGAGCTAGGTGTACTGGACGTGGTGGTGGTGAAGTTTGAGGTACTTGAAAAAACTCTGATCCTTTGATGGCGTGTAACAGTTGGAAATAGGTCAAAGTAACAACTATGAATGTCGATGTGATCACTTCAATAGGTGATGATGCTGCGAGCGCAGAAAGGGAAAGTAATGTCGACCTGACTGTATTCCGCAACATGTTGCCAGAGAGATCAATCCCTCACCGTCTGCTGGACGATGAGCAATTTACTCTATTTTACTCTATCGTACTATTCTTGTCTCTTGAACAAAGGACTAGCAGTTCGTCGCCTCGAGTACTCGCTCCTCGCTCGTAGGACTAGTCCTTTCCTTTCCTTTTGTTGTTCGCCGCGTCTCGAAAGCCAAAAAAGTCGGAAACGACGATTGATTATAGAAAAGCAAGCATAACAAAAAGATGAAATCGAATTGAATTGTAGCAAAAGTAAAAACGAAACGAAACGTCCTTGTTGGGTATCCTTTTAATCGAGTGAGGAGAGCGCAAGAGTAGAAGAGAGAAGAGGAGAGAGAGAAGAGAGAAGAGAGAAGGGTGTAAAGGGTAGCTTGAATGAGGAAAAGGGTAAAACTGGGTCGAGGTAGCGGTGATTTTTCGATTTGTTGGATGATACGAGTTGGCCTGATTTGAATTTCCCCAAACCAGCTGAATGGTTCAGGGTAAATAAAAAAAAAAGGCAGAAAATCAACAAAATAGCCCGTCGTCCGCCAGCCACGGTCGTTCGTTCTTATTTCTGACCCTGTTACGATCGGTGGTGGCCAACGCGTCTTGCTCCACTCACTTTATTAGCAAAGTAGAAAGGTAGAAGTACTCTAGACTAAAGACGCGTTTTGTGGATCCCCACTTTCTATTCGATACACTACTTAGTAGCTTCAAAAGACGATCATCGATGGGGAAGAGGCTTGCTTTATACACCCAGTCTTTAGTCGGGTATGCAACCAACGAGGCACAGACTGACGCGTGATAACCCCTCTCTTGACTCCCTCTATACACATCGTCCGATGATTTCCCTCTTTCTGTCTTTGATGATCCAAGGTACAAGAGAAGGAAGGGGTGGGTCGATACGTATGGAATGGCATCATCATTGTTCTGATGAGTCATCATCATCATCATCTTTTTACGGGCTATGTTAAAGCACCGAGTAAGATATGTCTAAATATAGGTCATATATTTATGGATCAAAGGACCTTTTGATCGCATTTCTAACCATCAACGAGCACACCGGTCTGTCCACCACATCACATTGAAAATCCCAAGCTACATACCACCGCATAACAATAGTAGATCCCCATGATACATGTCATATATTCTCATGCACATTGCACATTGACGTGTATCTACCAGTCTACTATTTCTTGCACTGGGAAGAAAAGAACCCCCCAAAATAGAGATCTATCTGAGCTGCCTACTTTGTCTTAGTCTCATCATTCTCCACCCACTGTCCACTGGCATCTTTATGTCGGACAGTGAAACATGCGATTCCAGTGTGTTCACATCTATTCAATTCAATTCAAACAAAACCCCCGTCAGCGCTCAATACTCTTCGTCTGGATTCTATCTCTTGCCATAATATAATGTAAAACTCACATTTGCCAGATGACTTCTCGTGCGAAACGGATATAATTGAACAACGCCACAAAGAATGACATGCAGATAAAGACATTGGCAGCTACTGGACTAGCTTGAACTAAAGGTGTCCTACGAATCGTGAGCATTGTTCGGCTCTTACTTTGTCTAAAGGCTCGTCGACTTACCTGCCAAACAACCATTCCGCGTTAGCGTCGACTGCACCAAAGAGCGAGTAAACCATCATTCCATTCCAATATGGGAAGGGCGATTTGGTCACATGGGCTAGGATGAGTTGCGAAACCTGATAAGAGAAACTAAACCGAAATTTAGCTCAGGAAACGTGGAAGTTAGAGGCATATCCAAGACCGAGTTCTCACCTCATGCCCCAGTATCCAAGGAACGGAAGAAGTCGAGCATCATGTACCAGTGAAACACCGCCTCTCAGCTCCGCCTGAAGCCAAAACACGAGGATAGCGGTGTGTGCCGCAAAAGGCAGGTAACCAAGTAAAGGCGCAAGCAGAGGTTTGCCAGCTTTCTTGCGTGCGATCAATACGTTCGAGTAGCTGTACAATTTTAGTATTTCGATACTCTCACAGGACGACTCACCTATTGACGATATTTCCAACAGTCCCTAGAGCACCAAACATCATAAACGCCACATTGACAGGTAAAGCCTCTATGCTTTTATTCCCTTTAAGACCAAAAGTTTCGTCGATGGAATGAGCAGCTTGAGCAGCGAATGAACCAGGGATAAGAGAAGTGAGTGGTTGTTGCCAGAATCCCTGGCCTGAAGGATGGATGGCGGTGATTAGGTAGATGACGCAAATCATCAAGATACCCTCTACAGGTCCAGAGAATGCAGATAGGTATAGAGTACCGGTGTGGTATTCTTCCCACCTGTACATAAGTCAGCTACACAGAGCTTGAATCAAGAGGGTCATACGTAATCTTGTATAAGAGTACATAGGAGGCATCTAGGAAACTCACGTTGATGCGTAAAAGTTGCACAAGGATGCAGCTTCTGATGCGACAGTCCACCATGATCTATTCAACCCCAACGCATGCGCACACAGAACGACCTCAAGCTATCCAAATCCATCAGCTATCCAGCCCCATATGAATACATAGAGTGGTGAGTGGACTTACCGAGGTATTGATAGCGTCACAACCATGATCGAACATCTCTCCAAGTGCTGAAGCCATTCCAACCCTTCGAGCCTGTTTACCATCGATAGCGTCCATAGATTGATACGCAAATAGTCCAAACGACCATCTATGAACGAAACGAGTCAGTACCTGTTCCCATATCTACGTATAGTACAGCCATTAAAGCACTCACGAGAAGTATACCCAACTTGGTAAGTCTCGTCCAGAGTAAGTTGGGTCGTAGACGAGTAATGTTCCAACATTCGCAAAGACGAAACATAGACCAAGGAAAGTTATCTATGGACTTTAGCTCACCTCTGTATACTTTGATATCCATGAAGACGTATATAACAAACTCACTGTGTTGGGAGCTAAAGTCTTTGGGAAAAGTGTAACGAGCCATGTCCAGAAAGGTCCAAGGATATGCTTGGACACGACACTCTTGTCTACGCCTGAATACTTGTATTGATCTATACCTGCGAGCTGTTTCTTTGTGATTCGCATATCGATGAAGCAGGCTGGTGGGGTGATGGGTGATGGGTGATGGGTAGTAAGATTTCAACAAGGTTGACGAGAGTAGGGAGTGAAGAAATCGAAATATCCCCAAATTGAATTTCGGAACAGTTGGTTACAGCTCAGCAAATGACGTCTCTCCGTTTCAGCCAGGCACAGTTGCGCGTTCGACAACTTTCTCCAGCTTCATTATTAGGAATTCTAGTTTCCCCCATCGCAACTATCATGACTCGTCCACCACCAATACAACAGCAATATTCAACAATGACTTCTTCGACCTCGGCCTCAACCTCGTTAGATCCTCCTCCACTCGTAGTTCCACCTATCAATTTCTCGCTGGTAGCTCCAGGGATATATCGTTCTGGACATCCGAACAAGAAGAACTTTGGTTTCCTTCGTCGTCTTGGTTTGAAGGGAATCATGTGAGTTTACATGTTTAAATCTACATCTACATCTACATCTACATCTACATCTACATCTAAATCTACATCTAAATCTACATGCTGTTTTGAGATGCTGTTTTGAGATGAATACTAATGTAGCTTTTGTATTAGGTATGTAGAAGGGACTGAAGAGTATCGTAAAGATTCATTAGACTTTGTTCGTACTCAAGGATTGGTTCTTCATCGATTTGATCTTTCCAAAGAATCTGTTAGTACATCCCGATCTTCTCGCTACCATCCCTATCTCTCTCTCTCTCGCTCTCTGTGTCGCTCTCTCTCTCTCCCTATCTCTCTCGCTCCCTCTCTCCCCCTATCTCTCTCTTTCTCTCTCTCTCTCTCTCTCCCTATGTCTCTCTCCCTATCACTCTCTCCCTCCCTCTCTCTACATTATATGAAGCTGAAACGTGTTCAAGGACCTATTCACACCAACCGGTCAAGCAAGAATCAACGCAGCACTCGCCGTAGTCTTAGACACAAGAAACCATCCTTTACTCATACATGACGATACAGGTAAACAGACCTGTACTCTCGTATGCAGTTTAATTCGAAGAGTAGAAGGTTGGAGCCTTACGGGCGTTTTCGCTGAAGGTGATATGTTTGCTGGACCGGCGGGTGGTTCTGAAGGGAGTGGTGTTGGTGAAGCTGGAAGAGAGGTGAGTTGGATTGTCCATCCAGTCAGAATTGTTCTTCCAGTCTCCATCCAGTCAGAATTGTCCTTGCCAGGAGATGAAGTGATCCCACCAAACAAAGAGTGAATTATCGACCGAACAAAGATTTAGGGATCAAAGATTCAGTGGTTCATCAAGCAAAGGCGTTGAACACTAACGCCAAGAAACTAGTTTATCGCCATGTTCGATCCGAAGAAGATCAAATATCATAAAGAGTATAAACCATCTTGGGCAGTTTGAACCGATCAAATGCCGCCTCGTCGTTCAAATTTCACCTGGTCGATCTTACAATGCAAGCTAGCCTCAAATCTCTGCATCTGTTTTATTCATGAGAACGCATCCAGTGCAGTTTTGGGTTTCACCCAATTACACCATGCACTTGTTCCTCTGGGCGTACGACGATCCAGACCACATACCTCCTTTGGCGAAACCCCCTTAGAGAACTCTGCGACGCGTCTCCAACCATTGACGATGGGCCAACTCGACCTTTGATTCAAAGGAAACTCTCTCGCTGGTGAAAACAGAATATAAATCAGCCCCTTTGAACAGGTCGAGTGGCGAATTGCATCGCAATTCATTGCTTGTGCTGGACACACAACTACAATGAACAGCGAGTTACCTCTCGGTCACCCCTTCGCTACGTCTATCCCAAGAACGATCACATCACCTATCCAACGGCCTCATGCACCTTTTCAACCTGCCCAAATCAGCATATCATCACTTCCTCAACAGCTGGACCCCAATCGTCCTCAATTACGAATCAACACTTCCCTCCCATCACCTATTCCGCGAGCTATTCCAAATCAACCACCTCTACGCCGACCTATCCCTATTCGCCACCCTGGCTTAGTCGGTACAGCTCCTCCTTCTTCTTCCCGACTTCACCGTTCTTCCCCTCGTGCGGCTCATCCTTATCAACCTGCTCATCCTCATCGTGAGATGGCAGTCATGAACACTGGATACACACTGCACGTCATTTCGCCCCCGCCTGAAATCGACCACGCCCCGGACCTTGACCTTGACCTCGATCTCTCACCTACACAACCAAGTCGGGGCCACAGACGTACTCTATCCAACAAGCTGAAGACTTTACTACATCTCTATCCGACAAAGCGCAATGTACTCCCCACACTCGACTCATCCTTCCTCGCTCCAGACTCGCCTCAACCACGACGGCCTCACCGTAGTCCAGGAACAGCAAGTTACATGGTCAGTCGACAAGTAGCTTCCGCATCAACAACTTCGACATTCTCGATCGTCTCGAAACCTAGCTGGGCAGAGAAAGTCTCAATACCAGAATTGATCAGTCATTTCTCGAATCCAACGACAGTTACTAGCTCTATCGCTGAAATGAGTCAAAGTCAGGCGAGTGGAATCGTTCCTACGCTAGAGATGGAGGTGGCGGAAGAGCATGATGAAGATACTGAGATGCACAGTGGAAGGGTTAGGCGGTCAGGATCTATGGTTGATCTGAGAAAGGTCAAGACTGCTTGGCTGGGATGAATGTCGAGGATGAAAGTTGACGAGTCGACTCGTGTGTTTGCTACTTCTATTCACCCTCTTCACCTTGTATGTTACCTATCGCCGAAACAATCGTCTCATCCTATCGCCGAAACAAAAACATCTCATCCTATCGCCGAAGCAAACATCTCATCACAGTTGTTACATTGTATCCTTAGAGTAGATAGATTATCAAGACTGAAGCATGTCGTTGTTGTATCACAAGACCTTATCTGATCCCGTCACCTGTATGGGGCTTTACATCAGCGGGATCATAATTCCCTATTTCCCGCGAGTGTGGCGTAGACGCGTCTCCTGATAAAATTTCCCGATGTAGTAAAAGTATTCGCTAGAATTGGTTCCGTTCCCAGCCAAACACCTCGTCCTTGAGTGAGTGTATAGGACTTTTACACCCAAGCGTACACCGCCCACCCAGCTCTACCTTGACCAACAAAGCAGCTTCCGGGGCTTTATATACCTACCACTTAGCCAGACTTTTTTTATCGACCCAACCAATTCACTCGAGGTGAGTGATACCTTTCTTCATGGTCTCTTATGATTCTATACACTTGTTTTGAACCCTTCTTGACTCTTTCTTTCCCATTGTTGTCGTTGTTGTTTTTTCCATCTGCAACTACTGGTTGGTTGGTTGGTTAACGGGACGCGCCTGATTTTAAAAGAAGTGGAGGTATAGCCCAGATCGTGATAGTCATACTTGAATAGAGTCATACAGATAAAATAAAGGTCAGGAGGGACGAGTTGGTGTCCTTACAGATGGCTGAAAAGGAAGGAAGGAGAAAAATCACCCTCTCTCACACTCTCTCTCTTTCTCTCGGGGTCGAGGATGCATCTCATCACTCCCATCCAAACACATTCACATCACATACTATCTCTCAATCAATCCACTCTCTCCTCTTTCTCATCTCTTTCCCTACAACGATGAGCGATCAAACACCCTGTCTGTACATACATGCAGACTCCCCCTCGTCGTGCAAGGGATAAACAACGGAAACACAGCTGACGGATGTTTACCCTCTTGAATCTCATCCCTCTCCATACACACATATATCACTCATCGACCTCATCCACATTAATCTCCTCCCTACACTCATGCTTATCATCATCTACACACCGCGTCCTCCCCATCGAATCCTCATATCGACCGGTCCTCGTGATTACATACATTCACGGCTTGATCCCACTCGTTCCTCTCCATTCTCATACGCCGCTGCCATCTTTCTTCCTTACTCGCCAACACGTCTCCCATACATACAATCTGAACTCTCACCACTGCGTTCCCTCCTCGTCCTTCCCCACGTCGGTCCACCGTTGTCCGGCATCATCTGCTTGATTACCGTCACTTGACCATCGTTGTTGTTCTCTATGGAACCAAACATGCTGTCGATCGTGTATCCTGCCGTACTTGGTTGTGCTACCGCATCCTTCCCTCACATCTGAATCCCCTGCTCCTACATACCCCATTCTACATGCTGTCAAAACGCTTGAAACCAAGCAGCCATGCCCAAAGTCACCACCAAAGAAGAGAAGAAGACCAAGGTCGCGCCGGAGAAGAAGCGCAAGACGAAAAAAGACAAGGACCCAATGCCCCAAGCGGTAAGCATGGCCCGCATCGTGATTGTTTCAGCTGTATGCTGACAGTACCTCCAGAGCGCTCTCGGCGTACATGTTCTTCGTCCAAGATCACCGTGACGGCATCAAGACTGAGAACCCCGATGTCTCGTTTGGCGAGGTCGGCAAGCTTCTCGGTGCTAAATGGAAGTCTATGTCCGATGGCGAGAAGAAGGTAAGCGTGTTTTTCGTCGTCACACCGACATACTGACAATAAATAGCCATACAACGATCTAGCCGAGGCCGACAAGAAGAGGGCTGAAAAGGAGAAGGCTGCATACACTGGTGGCGCTAAGAAGGCACCTGCCAAGAAAGCCACCACGTCTAAAGCCCAAGTGTACGTTAGCCACTCCTCACCCTGTTCAGTACTGATGCGAGACTGCAGTGAGGAGGACGATGATGATGACGACGAGGACGACGAGTAGACGTTTTAAATCTCCAATCTTTGATGGCTCTTTTCGGAATATGCTGGATATACCCCTCCCCCTTTTTAGCTTCTATTCGATCCCCTTGCTATTCTTCGTTGCACATATATTGCGATGACATTCGATGAATATGAATGACTGCTCGGATCTGAGGATGTGGGGAAAGGGATCATAAAGCAAGCAAACCCGTGACAGGACCACTTTATAGGAAGAGCGAGCTATGACGTGTGATTCTTGATGTGTAGTCTGGGTGGAGGTAATTTGATAACGAATTCAAAAGTTGAAAAGTCAAAAACCTTCCAACCGGATTCACAGTTAGTCTATATTCTCATAATTTATATCTTATACATTCAACCAAAGCAAAAAGGTTTCCCCCAAGGCCAACGCCAAAAATGTCAAAGAAAGCTACCCAACCAACGTCTTCAAAACGTCCAATAGAGCCTCTACCGCCGACATTCTCTACTGGTCAAGCTCAGAAAGCTGTCGAGGCTTTATTAGCTCATCATGCGAAGATTTCAGAAGAACGCCAAGCTACCGAGTTACTTTCGAGGGAGGAAAGCGTTTGGTTGGTCGTTAATACTAAGAGGGGAAGTACTAGGAAAGGAATGAAACCTGTTCGAATGTGAGTTTGTCGGTCATGACCTCTCAAATCAGTGTATCTCTTTATGTTTGATATTTCTATGGAGTGAGCAAGGATTGAGTGTTTCGTTTTGTCCTTGTATCATGTTGAGTGAGCAAGGATTGAGCGAGTGATCAGTGAGAAGCGAGAAGCGACATTGCCGTTTCCAGTTCCTTCTTGCCAGATTTGAAAAGAAGTTTGCTTGGTTTGGTTAGCTCTTTTCAAGTATAGGAAATATATCTCTCTCTCTCTTTATCACTCGACGATACATCTCTAATATCCTTCTTCAACTTCTCCTTCGGCTCCAATCCAGTCCACTATATATATACGACTTGGAATCCAATGCTGATATATCCAGCCAATTACCTCATCCACCACTCCCGCCTCCCCCAACAACATCCATCTGCCTGATAACCAAACCACCTCAAAGGACATACAAAGACCTCTTATCGTCGCCTGAACACAACATAAAATTCATAAATCGTGTGGTGGATACAGATAAACTGAGAGGTAAATGGAAACCTTTTGAAGCCAGACGGAATTTGGCCAGGGAGAATGATCTGTTTTTATGTGATGAGAGAGTCGTTCCTTCCATGCCTGGATTATTGGGGAAAATCTTCTTTGATGCTAAAAAGTGAGTTTTCATGTTGGTAGTTGAGTCAGGTCAAGAGTATTCGTTTGTGGGGGAGAGATGAGACAAACGAGCAAAAAGAGGGAGAAAGAGAGCGAGATATCGTCACGGGGAAGGGGGAGGAAGAAAGACATTAGAGAGAGAGATTGCTACGGTGGATGGGGTGGGGAGAGAGAAGTCGTAAGAGGGTGCAAGGGAGGTAGAGCTTTAAGACGTTGTGCGTGCAGAAGTAGCGATGGCAGCGGCGGCGGCGAGACTCTCAAAGTCAACCTCTGACCACAACTAACACGCTCCAGACAACCCATCCCGGTAAACCTCCAACGCAAAGACCTCAAAGCCGAACTAGGCCGCGCCATCAGCTCGACCTACTTCCACCCTTCAACCGGGACTTCTCAGTGAGTATCTATCTAGCCTCATTCTTTTCGTCCTTCTTCCTTCCACAACCCAAACCCTATACTACTAGACATGTACTGATCTCCATATGTAGTTCTATCCGCATAGCCACTCCACCTACCTCGACGTCCACCCAGACCGTTGAAAACATCCTCGCCGCTCTTCCCAGCGTGATTGCACTTATCCCAGAAGGCTGGGAGAACGTACTCAGTATCGGTATCAAGATGAGTTCGAGCGCCCTGTTGCCTGTTTGGACTAGCAAGTTGTCTGGCAGGTTCGATAAGCCTGTCAAAGATGTCGAGATGGATGGAGAGAAGAAGGATGCAAAGGGCAAGAAACGCAAGGCAGACACCGATACCGATAAGGATAAGGCTGTCGTGCCGGAAAATAAAGGCAAGGAAGGGAAGAAGGTGAAGGCAGGGGAGCAGGAAAAAGTCACCGACAAGAAAACTAAGGTGGTCGAGCCTATCAAGAAAGCAAAGACTGTCGAGCCTGTCGGTACGCCCTCGAGCAAAGCTGCCAAAATCGGTAGCAAGGATAGGAAAAAGACGAGTAGTGCAGGAGCTGCTGGCAAGAAGCTCAAAGAGGGTGCTGTCGGTCGTGCAAAGTAGATAGATAGCTGTGTTCTCCTTTTTTTTTCTCTGAATATCACGAACGAACTCGGGAGAATAGTTTGGCATATTTCATGACTCATGATGTATTTACATGCGTACAACATCGAAAAGTGATCTACTTCCACATCATTCTTCATGCGGTATTACATACTCCAAACGCAAGCAGTGGGTACAAGAATGTCTCCAGACGATCATCGACCCAGTCTTCTCTTACCCAATTTACTTCCCCCTCCTTTACCCATCTTAGCTTTCATAGCTTCCAACCGCTTCTTCATTTCTTCTTCTTCTTCCTGTTCTTTATCCTTACGAGACTTCTGACTGGGTCTCTGCGATGCAGGAGGGGGAGGGATCTTGATTGGGCTTTGCGATTTTGGGAGAGGAGGCGTAGGCGTGGATGATTTTTCTCGACTTTGATATTTTGGTTCAGGACCTAAATCTGGAGAAACACGTGCTGGACGAGGTGATTGTCCCAGAGGTGTGGGTGTGGGTTCTGGAGTGGTATCTGTCGGAGAAGGTGTAGGTTCTGGAGTAAGAGTTGGAGAAGATATATCTTCTTTCAAAGTAGGAGATGCCTGTGTTGCAATCCTACTTGTTCGAACTGCCTCGCTGCTGCTAGTTTGAGGCCCAGGAGAGCCGTTGTCCTCCTTCTTGATATCTTCCACACGGTGTCTTGATATGGTCGGAGAAGGATCTTTTGTCCGTGCTCTCTTCGCTGGCGATTTACCTTTTGTCGAGCGAGATGGTCCAGACTTCGAAGCTGTGGCAATCTCCTCTGCTAACCCCTCTTGAGATAGAAGCCTAGCGAGAGTATTCACGCTACTACATCCATGAGGTATTTTCGTGTTGTACGAGGTTGCTAGTAGGCTGGATAATGGTTGAATGAGGTGTCGAGAGATGAACGTTAATGGTGTACGGTCTCTCAGCTCTCTGTTCGACCTGGTCAGTCGAGGTAGTGATGGATAGTGTGACCCACGTTAGATTGAAGCTCCACGTGAAATCTTCTGTACTAAGCAGCATGATCCTATCCTACATGAATGCAATCCGTATCAGTATCCATCTTCCCGCTATGTTTGGTACCACCTGTACGTACGTAGAAATCATCGTCTCGAATTTGAAGAGTCACCTCGTCCCACCAATCGCCCATCAACCCACCAATCTTGTCTAGTGTATCCTCAATCATACTAGCGATGTTCTCAACATCAGTATCGCTAGTAGAATGGGATGTATTTGGGCGCTGAGACGGCGAGATATCTGCTAGAGCGGCAAGACGAGAGGGGATCGAAGATGCTGTGAGAGATTCAAAGAGGATTGAATTTAGGTCGGTCGCCTATGACAAAAACACCTCAGAATCCTAGTACTTTAGAAGATGGGTAGTCTGAGAACGCACAATGAGCAGATAGCCAGCTTTATCGGGATGCGGAGCATGCTTGAAGAGCCAAGTCTGCTCGTTGTTGTCGGCCTTGAACCTCCACGGTGAAGCGATAAGGGAATCATCATGTTTCTGTATAGCATCAGCACAGCAGTACCGCCGGGTGAAGAGATGAGTGTATCAAAGCCAGCACCGTACTTTTTGGAAAGACGACATGGTATCAACGTAGAAGAGGAAGAAAGTGGACAAAGAATGTGGAGGGGAACAAGTGCCTGGCAAGAGGATCAACGCATCTCTCTCTTTCTCATACTTGAATTTCCTCGTCAACGACTCGTCCTACCACTCTCTGATCTTGAAAAAAGGTGCTGCCAGTCCGGTCAGTCTCGTGAATGTAATGACCGTCTCACCTGCTGATCAAGCCAGGTGCCAAGTGTCGCTATGGCTGTGCAGCCCGTGACTCCTCCCACTGTCGACTTGAGCACACCTCCTCCCGAGCTAGCCGAGCCAGAGCCAGAGCCAGAGCCAGAGCCCTCCATCTCCATCACAGCCCTGGCAGACCGACTTGACGTTCATCAAGATGACGTTGCAGGCTTCATCAATGACATTCTCTCACCTCACCTGCCAAAACTTGCTCCAGGTGCTCCCCCGAAACCACCAGACCTAGTCCCTCTCGACAAGGGAATCAACGAGCTTCTCACTCGGCTTTCACTGCTCTCGCAAGACACCTCATCGGCGTTAGAACAGCTTATTCACGATATATCCAGGACTGTACCGAGGTTGACATACGATCTGCAATTCATGCGCGAATCTGCTACTTCCCTACAATCATCACTTTCACTCGTACAAGCTCGAGTCACACGGCAGACCAATCTAGAGGACGGTACGAGCGATGAGGCCAAGACACATAAAGCACTCGAAAAGCTCACTCATCTGGATAAGCTCAAGACACGCATGGAATCTGCACGGGATATCTTGCGGGAAGCCGAATCATGGTCAACTCTCGAGAGCGAGATCACCTCGCTCATCGCAACCTCGTCGTGGGACAAGGCCGGCGAACGCTTGGCAGAAGCAAGCAGAAGTATGGTCGTCTTCCAGAATACCCCAGCAGAGTACGAGACCAAGCGTACTCTGCTCGTCAGTCTGCAAAACGAGCTGGAGACTGCGCTCGGTGCGGCTTTGAAGGAGTCGATTCAGAAAAACGACATCGAGCAGGTTGCCAAGTTCTATGATGTCTTCGAATTGATGGAGCGGGAACAAGAGTTTCAGAACTTCTACTTCGCTTCGAGGAGGGCGGCAGTGGTGGACGAATGGAACGCCGTTGTCTTGCTCGACACAGCACAGACAGCTGCACCAGAAGTCGGGACGCCCGTCAAGTTCTCGTCTTTCCTTCCAAAGTTCTACACTTCGCTATTGGCGGTCCTATCAAGCGAAAGAACCCACGTCCCTCTCATCTTCCCACCACACCTCGCAACATCTATACTATCCACTTTCCTCCAAACCACACTCGACGGCTTGTCACCCTCAATCCAAACGCGCTTATCCTCCGTGGCTGACTTTTATGGTCCCGAGGCTCTTTCAGAACTCATAAAAGCATTTACAGCGACAGAAGAGCTTGCTATAGGGGTGCAAGGTGTGCTGGATACGATGGCATTCAATACACAAGGCGGTGTGGCTAGTGGAAGCGCTCTCGCCTCCCCTTCACCACCTGCTGGCAGTCCCACCACACCGAGCGACAGGCGATCGACACTCAAACGCATGCCGATATCTCGACGTTTCTCAAGAACGCCGGGTGCAGTCGCAGAGACAACTACGAGCGTTCCCAGTGTGTGGGAGACTACGCTGTACGAGCCATTCCTCGATTTTCAAGCTTCCTACGCAAATTTAGAAAGACGGTATCTCTCGCAACAGCTCAAATATGATCCGAGCCTCAACGCAACCTCCAGTTCACGGGGCAAAGACGATGCGTCGCGTTTGTTGATGGAGCGGGCGACCGCAGCTTTTGGCCTGGCAGAAGAAGCTATCAAACGATGCCTTGCATTTACGCATGGTTACGGTTCTCCAGGCCTACTCGATGCGCTGAATGCCTTCTTCTCCGGGTTTCTCGAATCGAACCAGACTTTTATCTTGGATCTGGCGGGGCGATCAGCAGGTCTCAAGTCGGGGGCAGCAGACGAGCTCGACTTCGAAGGGCTCGATTACTCGACGGAAGACTGGGGCACGTTCCAGCTTGGCCTGCATATCCTCGAGACATGTCGCTCTGTTCGGGATCGTCTGACAGCGTTTGAAGAGAAGCTCCTCTCTAGTCTTATGGAAATATCGTCGATACTGCGAATCACGCCGTCAGATCCATCTTCGTTCAAGCTCAACGACACCACGCTTGGCGCCATTGCGCTTCTCCAACAATCTCCTCTTAACTCGGCGGACCTTCACCATCTCACAGCGTCCGAGCGCATCGCACTATCGTCAGCCAGAGAAGGTCTCTCATCTTTCACGCGAGCCTCTCAAGCCTTTCTGCAGAATATTATCCTCTCACCACTGCGTGCGCAGCTGCATACCTACCCCAATCTGTCAGTGTGGTCACAAGCGGATAAGCCTCAAAGGCGAGGCGAGTTGCAGATTCCCTCGTTCTCCCTCTCTCCTACAGACACGATTGCGCGAGTTTCGGAAGGTCTTCTCAACCTTCTCCGAATCTTCGAAGTTTATGCGGCCGACTCTGCACTTGCGTATTCTCTCGAGACTCTGCCCTTTATCGATGTCGAATCACTTCGCGCTCTTTTGGAACCGGCCAAACAATCCGTAATGATGCCCGAAGACCCGACGTCCGAGTCTAGTCCCGCACACGCTACTGGCCTGACACCGGAAATGGTACTTTCGACGTGGATCTCATCACTTGCGCTTTCCCTCCTTTCAACACTGACGAGCATGATTCTGCCTTCCATAAAGACGCTTTCAACGCAGGGTGCAGCACAGTTAGAATCAGATTTGGGATATCTGAGTAACGCTGTACGTGCATTAGATGTAGAATGGGAAGAGCTGGAACGTTGGAGAGAGGCCAGCGCTATCAAAGGAGAAGAAGAGTGGAGAGGTAAAGTGAGGGATGCGAGAGCGAGTGGTGGTGTGGATGTGCTTGAGAAAGTTGGGAGGATGAGAGGATGGCCTACATAATAAGGTATCTAGAATAGAGCTGTTGTAGCTAGTGACAGAAGCTGTAAGCGCACTTCATTGCCGAAGCTGGGTGTGTGCTGCCAAGCATTCTGCCAGCCTCTATGTACGCTTGCGATGACTATTACGTGCCTCTATGCATGCTTGTGATGACTAGACAGCTCAAATTGTGGTCGAAGCTTGAAATTGCCAGTCCGTGCGCGGTGGGTCTAACGACATGGGAGGAAGGGGCTTCGTGTATGGAACTTACGAGAAAGATCGGATAATAAACTAATATCCTTTGCGCAGTGACTTGGTTCGATCTCCGAAGGAACCCAGACGGCTAGTATTAAAGGTGGGTTATGGAGCAGTGCCTTCGGCCAATGAAGTGAGTCGACATGGGATATAGAACGAGTGTACCTTATGTTGGCTCTTGCCACTCATCCTCATTGACTGACTCACTCATCGAACAATCCTGACTGATTCACTCGTACTTCCAAAATGTCCTCCTGCTGTTGTGGATTTCCGTTCCTGAGAAGAAGATTGATTCCAACCTCGTCCTCCAGACGATCAGGCGGTGATCGGACCCATGCCATTGATACGACAAATGGGACAAATGGCATCGAAATGAGAGTGAGAGTGTCGGAAAGTACTCCGGCAAGAAGAATACCTCCATCGCTCGTGCAGACTTTTCCAACGCAAGACACGACTATTCCAGAAGTACCTTCAACGCTCCTGCAGACTTCTCCTACTCAATACACGACTATTTCAGAAGTACTTCCATCGCTGATAGTCTGGGTGAGAGAAACAAGAGACAGAAATAGTCTATTGATATCCACTCGTGGGGTCATGTCTCCAGATTTCTCAGGGCCAACAGATATCCCAATCAATCCTCCAACGACCTCACGCAACGTTCCAACAACCACGACCGACTCAGCCAACCCTATGATCAGCTACTTCGCCTCTGAAATCAGCTCTATCACCCCTGTCACCACCGCTCAAGACGATCACTCGATCAACACTACCAACACCGGCTACACATACGATCTCGCTCACGATTCTGCCAATGAAGTCGCAATGTGGCATTTCAATAGCCCTACCGCCACATACAACCTGGCCGAGGCCATTTGGAACATGCGGCAGATCTACTGGTGTTCAACAGATCTTCTCCGAACTTACCGAGACGTCTTCCACCCTTCTCGACTTCCTCAAAATATCGAACTTGTCAGAAAGGCCTTTGCCATCTACACTAGCACTTATGGTGTCACTTTGATTCTAGTAGAAGACCTAGCTACATTCAAAGAGATTGCACTATCTGGTGGAAAAGACAGCATTCACTTTCGAGAAGAATTCACACTCGAGTATGGCTAGGAGACCAACTCCAATCTTCAAGGTACTGTACGTGCTGTTCATCTGCTCGTCCTGTCGAACTGTTGATACTGTTGATACTGTTGATACTGTTGTTCACACTGTCGTTTATACTGTTGACACTGTTGATACACTTGCCTCTGCTCTTACTGTCCGACTCTCAGGCGAAAGTGAGAAGCATAGAGCCACACCACATGTATTGTATTGAAGTCGCCACTGAATTATCTGTACACGTACACTTTGTCTCTCGAAAGGGGAAGGGTGTGCCATTTCACTATAACTCCAAATGTCACTTTTGCTATTTTAGTACAACCAGATCAACTCTCTCACTCCAATTACCTACACCTACACCCTCACCCTCACCCTCACCCTCCCCTCCCCCTTCCTCGAAGAGGAAAGACAGCTCTACCGCGCCACAATCCCCTTCCTCCAAACGATCCACCTCCATCTCGATCCGTATCTCTATCTCCTCCGAATCCCATTCCGCGATCGCCTCCTAAAACAAAACCACCTCTACCAAGACCGCCACCACCCCTACCATATCCCCTCGGCGCGCCACCAAATCCGCCTCGTGTCACATCAGTCGGCCCGCGCGGCACGGGACTTGCGGGTGGTGGTAGACCTCGAACTCCCTTGGGTCCAGTTGGCGGGGCTACTTGAGCACGAGGTCCCGTCGGTGGCACTTTGCGTTCCGCAGAAGGCCCAGTAGGTGTTGCCACTGTACTGGGCGAAGTTTGAGTTTGATGCGGCGGAGGATCGCGCACAGGTAGAACCGACGGCATACTAGATATCGGGACCATGGGCGAGGTCTGTTCAGACGGGAGTGGCAAACTAGGTTTGGGTGGAGTAGGCGTGAAGCCATTTGGTCGAGGTACGAAGTTGGAGACAGCGGGATGGTCGGATCGAGATGCCATTTCTGGAGTAACTGACTGCTCCGCCCGAGGTGTGAAGCTCAATTGATTCCGCAGTTCGGACGGAGGTGGTGGACGTACAAAGCCTGGTCTAGTCGCTTCGTCTGGCGACGTCGGATACTGATGAGGCGGGAATAGTATACCCATTGCTCGACTCCCTTCATCAGTCGGTGTGTGCGAGGCTGTTCGCGGAGTGAAGCTGGTACTGGCATTACGAGGCTGAAATGCAGGAGACGGCGAAGCCTGAAAGATGGGCGCGCCAGGAATGGGGAAGTAATCTTGCCGAGGCTGGAAGGACGGTGTCGCTCCGGCTGGAGTTCCTGCCGAACGAGGCCCAGCCGGGAGGAACGAGTTGAGGTTGAAGCGGTTGCCTGCTGCGTCATACTCGGGTTTGACGACCACCTCTGCTGAAGGAGTGGCGGTGACGACTGGAGGAACGACGACAGGTGCTGTGAGAGTGATAGCGGAAACTTCGGGAACACTGCTAGCTACTTCCGGAGACGGCGATGGCGCCTTCTCTTGAATGGCTTCTGCTGGTTGTGGAGGCGAAGCATCCCCCCCTGCGGAGTCAGGAACAGAGTCAGGAACAGAGTCAGGAACTGTGTGCAAAGTGTCCTTCTTGATTCTGAAGCTCTTCAAATACTCTGACATTGAAACTACCTTTTTGGGAGGCGGCGTTATTGGTCTGGGTGGTGGTGGTGTGGGTTCCCTTGGCGGTGTCGGCTCTATATCCAATTTCGCTTCTTCGGTAGGAACGAATTCTTCGCCTGCAGCGGAGCTTGGAGCAAGTGAGATTTCTGTAGGCTCCCCAAGTGGAGCTGCCACTTGGTCGGGGACGACTGCTCGGGGTTCGAGCTTGACTGTCCTGGGCGAGGAGATTTTCGCGGTATCAGTCGACGGAGAAGGGATTGAGAGCTCTTCGCCGGCCGAAGAAGTGGGTGAAGACCTCCTGCGATTCGCCTTGGACCGTGATGACCGGCTGCCGTTCGCCTTTGCAGGTCTACCAGAGCGTTGCGGCTTGGCATTGTCCGGTGTCTCGATTTTGACAAATCTTGACGGCCCTTTCACAAGCTTCTCCAGCTCTTCCGAAATGATGTTGGTGTCCGCCACTGGTGATAGGACACGCCGGACCGCTTTGCTGTTTCCGTTGACCCGTACATGCCCAGCCTGCTCCATAGGCGTGGCGACATCCTCGGTTTCCGACTCAGTCTCGTCTTCCGAAAAGTGGGACTTTGGCTGCGTTGCCGTGGTTGCGTCCGAGAGACTACCTTCGTCATCGTCCTCCTCATCGGCAGATGGCATAGACACGTCCTCGTCGTCTTCCTCATCGTCTTCAGATTCTTGCTCCACCTCGTCCGGCGTTGGCACCGAGACTGCTTGTCGTGGACCAGGGAATGTATGAGGAGAAGGCGCCGAGATGAGGGATGAGGATGGCGGGTGTTTAGCAAGATCGCCAGGGGGGAGCCGAAGGTCAGGCAAGGGCTCATCGGGCTCTGCCTTCTGAGGCGTGACGACGATCTCATCTACTTCCATTGGGTAACCTCCATAGTCTTCCGGCGACGTCATCGCAAAAGAATCATCTCCCAACTCCACCTTGATCTTCCACTTGCGTGCTTGCTCCGCCTCCATCTCCCTCCTGCGCCATCCTCTGACCGCACCCACTAGCTCGCCCAAATTGGATCGCTTCCGCTGGGCATTCGCATGCTTCGGTCTCTCAGGGCGAACAATACCGATCATTTGAGCGATCGCACAATTGCCTTTAACTCGGCACGCGCAGGAGGAAAACGAGCCTAGAAAGTGATCAAGGACAGCAGTATACTTACTCCGAACAGCTCTCATGGTCGGATCGGCAAGGTTATGCGTGGGTAGCGACACAGAACCATCGTTGAACATGCACGCCATGACCGTAGTTCGAAGTGAATGCACGATATGTTGATCATCCCATTCCCATGCCAAAGTAATCTCCTCGTTCCGCGCAATGGTTCCGCTCGCGAATATCCCAAATGTCAGCTTTGGAGAAGCACCCTTCCCGTTTTGGCGCAAGATGGGCCGGAGGACGGCATTGGGATGGCATGCTGATCGTACGAAACGGAGGTGGTTGCCGTATCCACGCGCATCGATGATCAGGTTCACAGGCGGGGCAACCGAGCGGACGTGAGGTTTAGGAGTACCGAGACCAGCGTATTGATTGATAGGATCGCGGCGGTAGGTCTCGCAATCGACAATCTCGCCCAAGTACTCCCCGATGCACCTCCCTGACGAAATCTCCTCTTTAGCGAACACCCCGTACAGCGCAGGTCTCGAGTACACTTTGCCGTCGAGGGTCTCTGTATACTCAAGGGGAAGGAAAGAGTTTGTGTCTTCGATTGTTCGAATGGTCGTCTCCGCTATCTCGATATCTGCGTCGTAGCCAGAGAGGAAGACAGGTGGGATCGGGGGAGCAAGAATGGAGAAATCGGGCTGAGGAAAGAGGGCTTCAGGAGAAAGTCGCACGACGCCCGTTTCGGTAGGTGAGGGCAGACCTGACGGATTAGTAACAACTCGCCGTGGCGAAGTCATCTCCTCTTCTTCAAACAGATCAACCCATTCTCGGTACAATGCCGCCATCCGCTGTCGCGCCACCTTACCCCTGACGATATGGTCCCGGATTGGCGTGAATTCCATCTCCCAAGGATTGATGAGGAAGAAGAGCTCATCCTCTGCAGTAAGCATTGTCTGAGCTGGAACAACAGAAGCCTCGCGGATCATAGGACCAGGAGCCGAGTCGACTATAGTGGACTTTGCAGAACGAGGCTTTGGGCCGGTCTTGCGTTTCGGCTTCACTGTTGGGGGTCCCATCGCTCCTGGACTTCCGTCCTTCCCTACGTCCCGGGGTTCTTCCTCGCCCTCCATGACACTTCCAGTCCTAGCTCGCTTGGGCTTTCGGTGTTTCCCTCTATCAGGATCTAAAGCTCTGTCTGGCTTGATTCCTGAAGGCTTTCTCGGAGTAGGCCCACGTGATATCCGTAAGATGTCCTGCAGCTCCGCTTGCCTATCGAGTTGCCGCTGCATCTGGCGTTGCCGTGCGGCGTCTCGATCAACCTGTCGGGGTTCGCATAGCTCGCAAAAATAAGTCTCCGGCGCGGCTCCCTCGTGAAAGAATCCGAAACATTGCCCATGCTGCCAAGCATAACACCGTTCGCATTGAATGGTGAAGCCATCGTCATCATTGAAGCCGCAGATACATCGTATTTGCTGGTTGTCTTCGCCGAGGAAATGCGGCAGAGAGGGATCGTTTGAACGGCGGCGAGAAGGACCGGGCGCAGATTGCCGTTTCCTCTTCGGTTTTGGCTTGGTCGAAGGTCCCGGACTATCTGTGGTAGGTATGATCGCTTGCAGAGACGTTGGGGGCGAGTCTACAGCGACAGACAAGAGATGAGAGATTGACGATGAAGGTAATGTAGAAAGTCCGGTGATAGTTTGGTCGTCTGGTGGCGTGTAGGGAAATGCGGAATCAGGAAGTGAGGGCTGGACTGTGTCTTCGGGTTCAGCTGCATCTGCAACCAAGATGTCGTCTGACGAGACCGGTCGCTCCTCAATAGCACTCGCGATGCCTAAAAGCAAAGCGGCTGCCTCTGAGTCGCCACCCTCTTCCTCTTTTAGCAAACCCGGCTCTGCTGATTGTGCTGACACATCTTCCATTGGGATATCTGTTGTCAAGGTGGATTCGGCAATCGGCTCCGGTAGGGCGTTATCTGACATTTTGTGATCTAACGAAAGTCAGCATTACGATCCACAGATGGGCGAGGGAAAGATTCACGCAGAGAGGAGTGGGTTGAGAACAAAGGTGTTTCAAAGGGATTCGCTATAAAAGTGGTATGCGCGACTGAAGAGGACAAAGGACGCGTTGTCAGCTTTATGCTGTTCGGCTACACACGGTGACAAGACGCTTGCTGTGAAGACCATTCTGGAATCGAGAAGGGATGGAAGGCTCACCAGAGGCTCATGGGTATTCGAGGAAAGGGTATCAACGCGACTTATCCACAATAACGACAATCAAAGACAAAAGGTGCAGGCGATTCCTGTGTAAGGGCGGGGTTGCCTCGAGCCAACAATGCTACAAATAGGCAAGCTGTTTGACCGCTTGTCGTGTATGCGTGAACCAAAGAAGAAGAATAAAAGAGACAGATAAGTGAAGAGACGATGCTGAGATGGTTTGACAAATTCCAGGTGTGTGGATTCAATGGTTTTCAGGGAAAGAAAGACTCGAGAAACCCAGGGTTTTTTTTTGGAAAAAAAAACTACCACTAGGCATAAGGTGGGGATCGAACAAGTCGCCACTGCACGAAAACTGGTTGCACAGGGTTGAATTGCTTCTTTAGGCAATCTTTCACGACGGGGGTTTCTTCGAGCTCGCGATCTTTAGCTTTCGAACCTTTGCTACGATTATTCTGCTTCAACGTTTCTTCTCTTTCTCTTCATTCAAAAGGCCTCGTGTTAGTCTGTTTGCTGCTCAGGCTTGACTCAAGCCTTGGTTGCCTGTGTTCGGATCTTCTGCCCAGCTTCGACCATAGATAGGAGTACCAGGCAATCTGTAACGTTTTAACGATATACCCTTCCCCCTTGCTTAAGTACGAACAACCGCCACCTCTCTCAAAATGTCGGGCGCAAAGAAAGGCAGGGATTTGTCCCAGTTCAACTATGGGAATATGAGTAGTTTGGTCGTCAACCAAGGTGAGTTGCATGTTCACAGAGGGCTTTGTAGCTGACATACAATCAAAGATCGCTCTGTCTTGCGTCAAGATGAACCCACTGGCGCTCCGGAGTCCCTGGTTGGACGTATCAATCTGAAGGACATGGGATCTCGAGCTGCTCGGGAGGCGCCAAAGGATCTGGGCAAGAAGAAGGCAAAGGCGAAGCTCTCTTCGGCGGACGAAGTCGAGCGGAATATTAGACGAGCTCAAGAACGGTCCACGGTCCGGTTAGGCGGCGGCGGAAACGTGCTGGATGCTGTTGCCGAGCTCGAAGGTCTGAGATACCGGCCACGGACGAATGAGACGCGAGAAGTGTACGAATTGCTGCTTGGTTTGGTTCATCAAACGCTTGGTGACCAAACACAGGAGGTTGTACGTAGTGCCGCGGACACCGTGTTGGAAAGTCTGAAAAGCGAGGATCTTAAGGAGTTTGATAAGCGGAAAGAGGTGGAGTCGGTGCTCGGGCAGGTCAAAGAGGAAACATGGAATCAGCTTATCAACTTGAGTAAGAAGATTACCGACTACGGCGAGGAGGAAGAGCAGCCGCAAGATGATGACCGGGAACGAGCTGTGGACGGCGACGGTGTAGCTGTTCTCTTTGATGACGAAGGCTCAGATGAGGACGAAGAACAGAACTTCGAGGTCAAAGGCGCTGACTCAGACGACGAGGCAGACGAGGATGATGAGGATGACGAGGATGCAGGCTCCCAGGAAGATGACGACGAGGCTGCGGACGAGGACGAGGCAATGGTGCTTGGCCGAGAGGCTCAGAGAACAAAGGCGAAGTCTGATAAGGTATCTCCCCACGACGTCGATGGCTTCTGGCTCCAACGACTCATCGCTGCCTCTTACCCCGATCCCGTCCTCTCCTCTGATTTCACCACTCGAGCCCTAGATCTCCTCTCGTCAGAAGCAGAACTTCGTGATCTCGAGAACTCTCTGGCGGAGATGTTTGGTTACGAGAACTTCGAGTTGGTGGAGAAGCTCACTAAGAATCGTGATGTCATCGTCTGGTGCACCAAATTGGCGCGTAGCAGCGAGGAGGAGAGACACGATATTGAAGTGGCGATGCGAGAAAAGGGAGTTGCGTGGATCTTGCGCGAATTGCGAGGTGGGCGTCAAGCCGAAGACGAGACCAGGAAGACCGACGCTACTGTCCCGACCAAAGCTACATTGGCGCCCGGCTCTGTCGCTCAGCCTCGCAAAGTCATCGACATTGACTCCCTCATCTTTGCAGACGGCGGGCATCTTATGTCGCGAAAGAAGGTGAAATTACCTGAAGGCTCTTTCAAGCGTCAGTTCAAGGGTTACGAGGAGATTCATGTACCTGAACCGAAGCGTCGCGAGGCCGGACAGAATGAGTGGATGTCGGTTGGCAAGATGCCAGAGTGGACTCAACCCGTTTGGGCTAGCGTCAAGGCGACCAACTTGAACCCCGTCCAGACAAAAGTTTTCCCCATTGCTTTCGAGACAAACGAGCCCATGCTTATTTGTGCACCGACTGGTGCCGGAAAGGTGAGTCGTCGGTTACTGCATTACGTTCGCGCTGACAATCATAGACAAATTGTGCTGCTCTAGCTATTCTCCGGACCATTGGTCAGTTTCGCGACCCTGAAACCGGCTACATCGACCGAGATGCTTTCAAGATCATTTATGTATCTCCGATGAAAGCACTTGTTCAAGAACAGGTCGCCGCTTTCGGCAAACGCTTTGCTGCGCTCGACATTCGTGTCGCCGAGCTTACTGGTGACAGTCAATTGACTAAGCAGCAAATCTCCGAGACGCAAATCATTGTGACCACGCCAGAGAAGTGGGATGTCATCACTCGAAAATCAACCGATACCTCGTACACCAACCTTGTCCGCCTCATTATTGTCGATGAGATCCACCTGTTGCATGACGATCGAGGACCGGTGCTTGAGTCGATCTTGGCGAGAACAATCCGACGTATGGACCAGACACATGACGAAGTCCGAGTTGTGGGATTATCGGCCACCTTGCCAAATTACAAAGACGTTGCTGCCTTCCTCCGTGTCGACGTAAACAAGGGGTTGTTCTACTTTGATGCGACTTACCGACCTGTCGGACTCAAGCAGCAATTCATTGGCGTCACAGAGAAGAAGGCGATCAAGCGACTCCAAACCATTAACGAGGTCTGCTACGAAAAAGTGCTCAATCAGGCCGGCAAGTCTCAGACCCTTGTCTTTGTACATTCGCGAAAGGAGACGGCGAAAACTGCGAAATTCCTGCGCGACATGGCGATGGAAAAGGAGACTTTGACTCAGTTCATCAATCCAGAGGGCGCTTCTCGTGAAGTGCTGTTGCACGAGGCGAACGAATCGAAGGATTACAATCTGAAGGATCTGCTTCCATTTGGCTTTGGTATCCATCACGCTGGTATGAGTCGTGAAGACCGTTCAACGGTAGAGGAGCTGTTCCTCGATGGCCATATCCAGGTGCTGTGCTGTACCGCAACTCTCGCATGGGGTGTGAACCTGCCGGCGCATACGGTCATAATCAAAGGCACCCAGATCTACAACCCTGAGAAGGGCAAGTGGTGCGAACTTTCCCCACAGGATGTCTTGCAGATGCTGGGTCGTGCAGGTCGACCTCAATTTGACACATACGGCGAGGGTATAATTATCACCAATCACGGCGAACTGCAGTATTACACTTCGTTGATGAATCAGCAATTGCCGATTGAGAGTCAGTATGTCTCGAAGATGGTGGATAATCTCAATGCCGAGATCGTTTTGGGTACGGTGAGAAACAGAGACGAGGGTGTTCAGTGGTTGGGTTACACCTACTTGTGAGTTTAATCGCGCTCCTGCGAAGACGAGCTAAGTCGTATCCAGGTATGTACGAATGATCGGGTCACCAGCGCTGTACAACGTTGGAGCGGACTATATGGAGGGAGACCCTGCTCTCATTCAGAAGCGAGGTGAGTTTCACGTTGTCCTACGCACGCGATGTCAGCCTAATGCTCCTCAGCCGATCTGGTTCACTCGGCTGCCGTCTTGCTCGAGAAGGGTGGTCTGATTCGGTACGACCGCAATACAGGAGTCTTCCAGTCCACCGACCTCGGCCGCATCGCTTCACACTACTACGTCACTTACTCTTCTATGGCAGTATACAACAAGCAGCTCAAGCGTGACATGAGCATGATCGACATGTTCCGGGTCTTTGCATTATCGAATGAGTTTAAGCTCATCCCGGTTCGACAAGAGGAGAAGCTCGAACTCGCTAAGCTACTTGAACGCGTACCGATCCCCGTCAAAGAAGGTGTCGACGAGCCGATCTCAAAGGTCAATGTGCTTCTACAGGCTTATATCTCACAACTCAAGTTGTCTGGGTTTGACATTGTGACCGACATGGTCTTCATTCAGCAATCAGCTGGCCGAATCATTCGTGCCATGTTCGAGATCTGTCTCAAGAAGGGCTGGGCTCAGCCCATGCGCGCAGCACTGGATCTTTGCAAGATGGTTGAAAGGCGGATGTGGAAATCGATGTCTCCTTTGCGTCAATTCCCACGTATCCGTGCAGAGATTGTCAACAAAGCCGAGCGTAAAGAGTTCCCATGGTACCGATACTTTGATCTTGATGCGGCCGAGCTGGGCGAGTTGCTCGGTTTGCCAAAGTCTGGCCAATACGTTGAAGCACTTGTCCACAAGTTTCCACGACTCGACCTGCAAGCGCACGTTCTGCCTTTGACGCGATCGCTGCTCAAGATCAACGTCACCATCACCCCAGACTTCCAGTGGGATCATGACATTCACGGTTTCTCCCAGGCTTTCTGGATCATCGTCGAGGATGTCGATGGCGAGAATATTCTATACCACGACCAATTCATCCTTCGGGAGCGATTTGCGCAGGACGAGCATTACTTCACCATCACTGTGCCAATATCTGAACCCGTCCCGCCAAATTACTACATCTCGGTCATCTCTGATCGATGGCTTCAATCCGAGACTCGCCTCCCCGTGTCCTTCACCCATCTCATTCGACCAGAACCATTCCCACCTCATACTGCTCTCCTGGACCTACAACCACTACCAGTATCAGCCCTGCACAACCCTGCTTATGAAGCGCTATATCCGTTTGAGAACTTCAACAAGATTCAGAACCAGGTGTTCTCCGCGCTTTACACGACCGATGACAATGCCTTCATTGGAGCTCCCGCCGGATCAGGCAAGACAATCTGTGCTGAGTTCGCACTCCTCCGTTTGTGGTCCAAGCGCGACCCACCTCGAGCAGTGTGCATCGAGCCATACCAGGAAATGGTGGACATGCGTGTTGCCGAGTGGTCAGAAAAGTTCAGCGGACTCAACAAGGAGGTTGTGGCTCTTACTGGCGAATCTACAGCGGATCTCGCATTGCTGCGGAAAGCCGATATCGTTGTTTGTACACCAAGCCAATGGGATCTGCTGTCGCGACGATGGAAGACCCGAAAAGACGTCCAGGAGATTGGTCTGCTCATCGCCGACGAGCTGCAGTTGATTGGTGGTGATGTTGGATCGACGTACGAGGTCATCGTTTCTCGAACCCGATATGTGTCTCAACAAACTGGCACCAAGACGAGAATCGTCGCTTGCAGTGTGTCACTGTCAAATGCTCGTGACCTCGGAGACTGGATCGGCGCATCCTCGCAAACCATCTTCAACTTTTCGCCCTCCGCACGACCACTGCCGCTGGAGGTCCACTTGCAGTCCTTCAATGTTCCTCACTTCCCATCATTGATGTTGGCCATGGCAAAGCCGGCTTACCTTGCCATGTGTGAGCATGCCGCTGGCCGGCCAACGATTGCTTTTGTCGCCAGTAGAAAGCAGTGCAAATTGACGGCCAACGATATTTTGACTTACACGCTGGCCGATGATAATGAGAAGCGATTCTTGAATGTCGACGAGGAGGAGCTGGCACCGCATCTTGAACGTTTGCAGGATCGAGACCTCGCCGAGACACTCAAGTACGGAATTGGGTATTACCACGAGGCTTTGAGTAAGCTGGACAAGCGTATCGTCACTGCTTTGTTTGAGGAAGGGGCCATTAAGGTATTGGTTGCGTCCAAGGTGAGCATAATTAAGCTTCTTCGAGGGAGTCTGCTAATGAAATTAGGACACTGCGTGGAGCTTGCCAGTCACCTCGTACATGGTCATCATCATGGGCGTACAGTCTTTCGAGGGCCAAGAGCATCGTTACGTCGATTACGCTATTGCCGACGTCTTGCAAATGATGGGCCGGGCATGCCGACCTGGCATCGACACATCGTCACGCTGCGTACTTATGTGTCAACAGCAGCGTAAGGATTTCTTCAAGAAGTTCCTCAACGAGGCTTTGCCTGTCGAGAGTTCGCTGCCGAACTACATGCACGACCACTTCAACGCGGAGATCGTTGCGAAGACAATCGAGAACAAACAGGACGCGGTGGATTGGTGTACCTGGACGTGGTTCTACCGGCGGTTAATGCAGAATCCAGGGGTGAGTTTGATATGATACATGCTTCTCAGTGCATTGCTGATAACTCTCAGTTCTACAACTTGCAGGGGACAACTCCCACCCATGTTGCCGATTACCTCTCCGAGCTGGTTGAGTCTACGCTTAATGATCTTGTCGCATCCGACTGTATCATCATTCAAGATGAGATGGACACACTGCCCAACAACCTGGGCATGATCGCAAGTTTCTACTACATCTCCTACGTCACGGTCGAGACTTTCTCAGCTTCGATCAAGGAGACGACCAAGCTCAAGGGTCTGCTCGAGATCGTTTCGTCCGCGCACGAGTTTGAGAGCGTGCCGATCCGCCATCACGAGGATGTGTTGTTACAGCGGATCTACGATCGAGTACCGGTCAAGGTGGCGAAAGCCGATTACACTTCGCCTTACTTCAAGACATACCTGTTGTTGCAAGCTCACTTCTCACGCATGACACTACCGCCCGACCTCGCAAGCGATCAGGCGGTCATTTTGGGCAAGGCTCCTGGCCTTCTGTCAGCTTGTGTGGATGTCATGTCGTCTAAATCGTTCCTTGGCTGTCTTGGAGCCATGGATCTCAGTCAGATGGTCGTTCAGGCTGTTTGGGATCGTGATAGTCCTCTCAAGCAGGTACCGTACTTTGATGCGGATGTTTTGGCCCGGTTCAAAGCTAAGGGATTGGACTCGGTGTATGACATCATGGAGCTGGAGGATGAAGAACGTAATGATCTATTGAGGATGAATGATCGACAACTGTGAGTCATCACGACGACCCTATTTCTATCGGAGAGGAATCAGCTAATGACTTGCTCCTTAGTGCACGGGTGGCCAAATTCGTCAACTCGTACCCGAACATCGAGGTTTCGTACAGCGTACCATCGAAGGACGAACTGACTTCGTCGGACCCAGTGTCTTTGGTGGTTACGCTCGACCGTGAAGCGGACGAGACCGATCCAGACGACCAACTGGCCGACGCACCATTGTTCCCTCATCGAAAGATGGTATCATGGTGGCTTGTCGTGGGTGATGCTGCCACTCGTACTTTATATGCCATCAAGAAAGTTACAGTCAAGGGACGTCTCGAGACAAAGTTGGAGTTCAGTCTGTCAGAAGGAGAACATTCACTCAAGCTGTATCTTATCTGTGATTCTTATGCTGGAGCGGATCAGGACTTTGATCTGGAAAAGATCAAGGTTGCAGAAGGTGAGAGTGAAGATGAGGACGAGGATGATAGTGATGAAGAGATGGAGGAGTGAGTGAGGTTGCATCAGGCCTAGACGTGTCGTTGAGAATGAGATGTGCAAGGAGTGCGGGAGTTGAAGAAGGTAGCATATATGTAGATGAAAATAGCAAAAGTCGATCTCACGCATGGATACCCTCTATTTTGGCACACGAGTCGTCATTCATTCCATTTACACTGCTCATAACGTTTAGGGAGGTAGACACATGTGATAAAGGTTAATACATATACAATTATGGGGTTTGAACACATGTGACTAATACAATTTATAAAAATTATTACTTTTGCTATCTGTCGTTAGACTACAAGGTTTTCTGGAATCTATCTCTGTTGCTCCGAGTCGGACGTCTCGGGTAGAAGTCTTTTCGTTTTTAGGGGGCATAGGGGGTTAAGCTAAAAAGTCCGGCCGCCAGGTAGAGAGAGTGTTTAAGCTTTGTCAGTATAAAGCACAGGTACAAAGTACATGTTCAGGGCCACGTTGGTTATAAAGCTACGACGCCTGAATCTTTGTGCTCAAAGGCCACATATAAAAAGGGGAAAACCTAACCAAACCTTATTCTCACTCAAAGACCCTTTGGAATTCTCCTGAAGGGAAAGGTAATGATTTGCCAAGTAGTAAAGTCATCCTTACTATCTATCTATCTATCTCTTGTCTCTCACTGGATTTCCTCTCAGTTTCCGGAGGGGATACCTTTGTACGTTCCAAATAGGGGTATCAAATGATCATGATCATGTGTATCGGATCGTTGAACTCATAGTATATCTATCTCTCTTTCACTGCCTTTCGAACTTGAAACGCTCAGACCTACTACCCTACATCATTCCTTGTCAAACTCAAACATCTCCCCCCCCTCCCTCGTTCTACATCAAACTCATCAAATAACAACCACCTCAGCCCCGACCCGAACACACAATCACGTACCGCCGAGTGACCGATATATCTGCAAAGGTGATTTCTTACAACTAACTTAGTCAAAGACACCCTTCCGACACAATACAATACCACTAGTTACTAGTTCTCGTACGATCGTGATCACACGACCTAGTCACCCTCTTTCAGTACCGATAACACCGGACATTATCGCCTACAAAGGAGTCTCTCATTTCTCCTTGTCTCTCACATCACGGAACTGCAACCTGACCACCCCCCATACACCTTACCCCTGGCAACCATATCACAATCATCGGGCTTCAATCCAGGTACGTTGCCTATAAGTACCTCTTGGCTTTCAAACTCTCTCGTCTTGGTGTCTAGGCACTAAGTACTTTTTGCGTTTGATCAGGACGTCCAAGGGTCCTAGGCGTGAAAGGCAAGCACAATCACTTGTGTGGTGGAACCATCAAACATCACTTCCTACTCAATTTCTTTGACGTTAATCTATCATCTCCCGCCCTTCATACGTGAATATCCCTCTCTATTCAACTAGCCATTGACCCTTTCTCTTTGCCTACCTATCATACCTATCTCTTGTCAATTGTGAATTCGAAGGACAGAATCCGGACCATCGCTGACAACCGCTGGATTCTAGATTTACCCAACCTTTCAATCAGCGTAATCAACCCGACACTCTTATCATACATCCTTTCTCCTATTCAGTCGTTGTACCGTTCAAGCTTGAAACTCGCTTGACAACACTCGGCCGGAACAGGATCAACCATCACCTCGTACTGCCTTTTGGGTCTTCCGCCTTCCGTTCCCATCTTTTTTCACCTCCTTTTTCTTTCGAACCCCCTATCCGTAACCGGCAAATTCGTCCGCAAAGCAACCCCTCTTACAATCTCAGCCTGTTCCCACCTGTTCTTCTTACTCTTCACTCTCTGAATTCGATTTCATCTTGGAACATCAGCAATACAGATTAGGATCCAATCTTCAATCAAGGGACAACGACAAGTGCAAATGTCAATCGACGAATCAACTCCATCTCCTCCGTCTCCACAACAACAGTCAATCTCAGAGGCGCCACCAAGTGCAGACGCGTCTCCTCATCAGAATCAGGATCATCATTCTCAGCGATCCAATTCCCCTCCCATCCGCGTGGATTCGCCACCGACATCTGTACCCTACGCCCGCTTACCTACACCCTCGCGGCAAGCTCTACAACGAGCTCGTACAAACAGCGGAACTGTCCTCATGCCAAGGACGGACAGTGAAGAGAACAGGCAGAGGCCTGCGAGCGCCGCCGCAAAATCAGAGAAGGGCAAGGAAGATGTCAAGGAATCTGAGCGGGATCTGAACAGCGCTAATGGGCAGCGGGAATGGGGAGAGGGCGATTTCGCTTATGAATACGTCCCAGTGTCACAGGTCAGTCGTTGGTGATCCGCTCGAGGAAACATTCGTGCTGATGCCTCACAGAGAAAGGAGGGTCGTCAAAATATGTAAGCTGTCCATCCATGCCTTCTTTCCGCTGTTTAAAGGTTGCACCCTATTTCCTTCGTGATTTTCCGTTATCATCATCTTCTATCTGCACTGTCCTTCTTTGTGTCCCTGCTTCGTGATCGGTTCCTCATTCTATGCGCGGACTTGTCACGTCCGGTCCTATCTCGGACCGGGTGGATGGCTCGTCGGGCACAAGTATGCCTGTAGAAGGACGATCCCCTATCATGTCCTGATCGTTCTCGCCAAACGGTAATTTGGTCTCGAACCATATCATTTATCTACCATACGACGCTCAAGTTCTCGCCTGATCTGTGATTCGCACTCGGAGTCCCCAGTCGCGGACAGATGATCTCGACGGCCCTGCCACCAAGTAGGAGTTCATCAAGGGTGCTCTGAAAGTGTCGTATCCTGTAAGTTGTCACGCAGTCTTTGGTACCTGACTGATTTGTGATAGTGGCGCGTAACACTTCGTCTGTAACCTTGGAGACCAAGCTTTCCGGCAATTGAAAATCAACAAACACAAACAAACACACACACACAGGCGACACACACGTCCACCTCCCCATGCATCGTTACGCCCTCCCTCCACACACGTAGGACGCTCGATCTTGATCAACTCATCCTGGAACGGGACGAGCATCACCCTTTCGCAGTCCGACGTGGTCGCTTTTGTAGCTTTCGGGGACCGAGGGAGGGCAGTGCTGCCTTTCGGCTCTGTCTGGGTGCCTTCTCTCATGTTCTCGTTGATTGATTCTGTCGTTGTCTTAATTCCCAGAGCCCCTTTCTTTTATCCTTTTTGTTGTTCCAGTAAAACCAATATTCGTGCTCCAAGTCGCTGACCGATGTTGTATTATCTTCCTGCATTCTGGCCCCCTATCGAACCCACTCATCGCCTGGTCTACATTCCCCCTGCTACCTCATCTCCCACTCCCGGCATCTTGTCGTCCGATCCGTTTCATTCGGGGACCGCCTCTCCGCATTGTCCACCGACGCCTTCTGATTCGACTACATCCGCGAATTCCAATTGTCCGATGGATGCTGCTGTGTCATCAATTTCCGTCCCGCCTATCGTTGCAAAACCTCACTCTCATCTGGCGACTGATCACGATTGCATTCTCAGCTCATACGAGATGAGCATGCGGCAGCAACCGATCCAGGCGCGCATGTGCGGTGTTGGAGAAAAATGTGAGTGCTAAGCTGGAGTCATCCTGCCGCGGCCACCTTCATGCATTTTTCGCGAGGCTCGGCTGACGAGAGGTACTAGCGGATCGGCGACCGGTGGATCCCACTCCCATAATTCAGCTCAAAGTCATTGACAGGAATGGCGAAGACGTCAAATCAGCCAACATCTCAGATCGGGATGATTCAAAGCGGAAGCTTCGCCGACCAGAACCTGTACAGGGCATGTCATTCATGCAAAGTGAGCCATCGTCTCCTTTAGAGAGAAATATAGCTCATAATTTAGACCCCTATTACTTTCTTTTTGCATGTCTGGTCGGAGGCGATGAAAAGGAAGACGAGCTTCATGTCATCGAAGACGGCAAGACCCGCTTTTTGACGGGTACACCTGTCTCGAGCTTGTATCATCTCAAAGATCTCGACAACTCGGATGCGGCTTTCTTCGTCTTTCCAGATCTGGGCGTGAGAAAGGAGGGAAGATACAAGCTGAAGTTGACCTTGTTCGAGATCGTCGAGTCAGTATTACAATATAGCAGACGGCCCGTACTCACGATCCTCAGACAAGAGGTGTATTACTGTACTACAATGTACACTTCAACATTTTCAGTTTATAGCGCAAAGAAATTCCCCGGGATGCAAAGTGAGCTGTTTTGACTTGTCAAAGCATTCAACTAATTTTGTAGGTGCTACGGATCTATCAAGAAGCTTTGCCGAGCAAGGACTCAAGATTCGTGTGAGGAAGGATCCGAGGAGTAAGTCAGATCTGCTGGTTTAGTCTCAAGCTGACGAGATTTAGAACGCAATGCCAAGATCAAGCGCAAGTCATCAGCCAATGACTCTGAGGAAGACATGGCAGAGTTCCCAAAGCGGCCTCGCCATTTGTCATCGGAGCTTCCTGCCGGTCCAGATCATCGCCAATACGGGCTGGGCTATCCTTATCCTCCAGATGTGTATCACCAACATCCACCCAACGCATATCCCAGAGGCGCCCCGATGCCGCCTCCACCGATGCCGCATGATCCGTATCGATATCCGCAATACGCTCATCCTGGTCCCTATCCAGGACAACCATTCTACCAAGGAGGACCCGGCCGGCCGACTTCGAGTGGACATCATCACTCTGTACCTCCTCCTCCGGGATACTATATGTACCCACCACCTCCTCAACATTCGTACCCTCCCGTCCAACATCGTCAACACCACGGACATCCGGCACCTCATCATGACCCTCGTGCAATGCAGCCAAATGTACCTTGGCCACAGCAGGACCGACATTCCCGTGGCGCACCACCTCTACCCCTCCGTTCTCCTGGCCTTGCGCAATCTCCACCGCCACTGCCTAGCCATTCTGCTCACTCGCACCGGCCTCACGATCAGATCTACTCCCCAAAACAGCAAAGCCGACCCAGCTCCTCAGCTGACACATTTCGTCTCCCGCCGATATCGTCTACGACTCGTTCGAGTCACGAGTCAACCAGGAGCAATGAGCGCGGATCTATCGTGCTTCCGATCATCGCGGGGTCGGACCCGACTACAATGCGAGATCAGAGTTCTTCGCGGTCGAGTCCGGTCGTGCCGCGCGCTGAGGAAGGCAGCAAAGGGACGAGTACAGATGGGAGTCCACGGTCATTAGCTGGGCGGGGTGCGAACAAGATGGGTCTTGGACATCTTGTAGATTAGCTTTGGGCGTCGGAGAGAGCATTATATTTGTCTTCAACCGTGTATATGAACATACATGCATTCAATAATGACTTTGTTGTTGTCAACGACGAGTCAGTATTCATCGATCATGGTGCGCGCTGGTCGGTTACCGCTGTTGTCGGACGAATTCTCTCCGACGTAACCGGCTTTGCAATGGTGACTTACTTGTTTTATCGACTACTGCACCACTTCATCATGTGAAAAGACTCGAGAGACAAGTCTTTAGGTTTTCTTTCCTTCTATACCTTTGATACTGCAGCTGCGTAAACGGTTGTGATTCAAAAAATATCTGGAGATAATCAGTCATCTGTTGTGAACACCAACTGTTGAGAACATTTCAGACCCTACCGATATCGTTCTTTTCGTGGTCCTAATCGACGTTTTGAAGACATAAGGCAGATTGTATAGAGTAGTAGGAGGGTCTACCATTCGTGAGTCATTATCCCTAGGTCTCTCACATCATCATCACCTCAATGTATGTGGCTTCTAGTTATAAATGATGATTTATGCTGGGGCTCTAAGCTGCAATAGCAATGCCGCCATTCCAGCTACATTGCTAATCCCTCATTCATAACGAGGACCATATCTGATATACACTTCCCCTCTTCATTTCATTTCATCCCATTCAATTCTTCATTTCATCTCAGAATCAATCAAACTGACCGGGTCTACCAGGTTTTAGGCATAAAGACAATATCAGTGTGTCTCGCCATGTCTCAATACCGAACAATATATCACGGTAACTTTATCCATACTCCGACCCCAGCGAAACTCGAGGTCCTCCACAGCGCACTGGTCTGTGTAGGGCCGGAAGGAGTGATTGAATGGATTGAAGAGGATGTACAAGGGGAAATGATACAGGATATATCGGGGAGGTATGGAATTGATCTGCTTGATGGTGCAGCGACAGCGGCAGTGCAGGTCGTACAGATTCCACAAGGGGAGTTTGTTTGTCCAGGTTTAGTAGATACACATACCGTGAGTCTTGATTTTGGATACAGTAGATAGGGTAGGACGAGGCATGAGGGAGACGTGCACAGACTGGGTTGGGTTGTGCTAGCGAGTGGAATGCTGGTTGAGTCCTGGCTGATAAACCACAGCACGCACCTCAGTACCCTAATATAGGCCTAGGCGGGGCATTACAATTGCTCGACTGGCTCGAACAACTCACTTTCCCAGAGGAACGCAAGTTTGCAGATATCGAGTATGCTAGACAGGTATATGGTCGTGTCGTTGAACGTGGACTTGGCTTTGGTGTGAGTTTCTCCTCTCCTTCATTCAGAGTGCATACAGTCCATGCCTTTGTCGTGCATTCTCAAGTGCAGACGAGATATACCTTGTCGTGCTTTCTCAGGATATTGGGAACAGTACTGACAATTCATGTGATAGACCACGACATGTTGTTATTATGCTACTACGCATGTTGAGGCGAGTTTGGCTTTGGCAGGAATCTGTCTGGAAAGAGGTAAATATATTTCCTTACCTTTACTACTCGGCCAGCACTGACTCAGTATAGGTCAGCGAGCATTCGTTGGCAAATGCTGTATGGATCGTAATTGCCCTCACGACTACGTCGAGACGACCGAAGACTCTATCCAAGATACAGAGAAATTCCTCTCTGCCATATTATCCACATCTTCATCGAGCTCCAAATCACTCGCACCTCTCGTGCAGCCGATATTGACTCCTCGATTCGCAATCTCATGTACACCGCAACTCCTCTCGTCTCTCGCATCAATATCCAAAACATATACACCACCGCTTCTCATCCAAACTCACCTTTCCGAGAACCTAGCAGAGTGCGATGTGGCCGCTGAGCTTTTCCCGGACTCGAAATCGTACGCGGCGGTATATGCCGATCATGGTCTTCTGGCACCTGGAACTATCCTTGCGCATTGTGTACATCTCAGCGACGAGGAGATGGATCTCATACGAGATACCGGCGCGGGCATCGCTCATTGTCCGAACAGTAATACACATCTGTCTTCTGGATGTGCCAGGGTCCGTACAATGCTAGACAAAGGTGTCAAGGTATGTCAACATCTTTTGAGAGAAATCGTTTTCCAAGCTGACCTGACGTTGAAAGGTCGGACTGGGGACAGACTGTTCTGGTGGTAATTCACCGACAATAATGACAGCTATGAGACACGCATCTGATGTATCACGCTTTCGATCATTCGTTGATCAATCCACGTCTTCTCTATCCCTTGCCGAGATTTTCTACCTAGCAACAATGGGAGGAGCTACCCTCTGTCGTCTCGATCAAAAGATCGGTTCGTTTGCAATAGGTAAAGAATTCGATGCGCTTCATATACGACCTGTCAGTCCGACTTTGTGGGCGCAAAAGGGAGACTCAGAAGAGAGGTTGTTCGAGAGGTGGATATGGGGTGGAGATGATCGTGATGTGGCGGATGTATGGGTCAGAGGACGTAGAGTTGCTGGTTCGGCTTAGAACAAAGACTAATTGTTGTACTGCCATTAAAAAATCTACTTGGCAATTACATATGTATACAGCCAGAGCGTGCGTTGTTTTAGTCATGCACAGTGTGGATCGTCTTGACATGCGCTGCCGTGAATACTAAGAGCGCTGTCATGAATACTCAGAGCGTTTATGTCACTACCATAGTGTGAGAGTTTGACAGAAAGTCGAGTACAAATGGATGTTCTCATCAATCATCTCGTCTACAATCTATATAAAGCCTTGCAGCATACCCGTCATTTTCTATCAAGATCGCTTTACTCGTTTCTAATCCCTAGTCTCTACGGACTATCATCGTGACTTCTCAATCTACAGCGTCGATCAGTACAGTACGTCTCGATCAAGGCATCTGAGATAGATACGGTCCAAAATAGACTTACAAAGCCTTTGTCCTTTCTCTACTTTTTCTCTCTCTTCTTATTCCAGCGGAAATACTCAAAAGAAAAGCTACTGAACATGCCAATGCAGAAATCTTGAATGCAGAAGCATAACAATTCGCTCCTACCAGACCTATATCACAATTCAATACAATTTCACTCTCAACTCGGCTGTGTCTGTCCTACGAGAGGACCGAGTAATGTAAACGTACAGTCGTGTTGTCCATCATCAGGGATACCTCCTCCTGCACGCTTCAATAGATTTCCGATCGAGTCTATCATCACTCCGGCACCTGATTCAGGAGCACCGATGCGTCCGACCTGATAATGATACGACCGAGTCAGTGAGAAGTGAGAGAAAATACTGTAGGTAATGAATGGATGAATGGGAAGGGGAATTTGGGAATTTCAACTAACAGTATGAGCGTCATATACTCTGCCAAAGATTAGGTTGAAGATGTTTCCCCCGAGAACAGGAGCAACGCATAACCATCCGTAATTCTACATACAAGTCATCAGCTTTGACGACAGACGGACCGTTCAAGAGAAGTACCGACCTGGGAGAAATGTGCTGGAGATAATCATCAGCTTTTGAATGTAAAAACAAAGACAAAGACTGGCGATGACGATGATGACTCACTCATACCAAACCACTCTAGTACCAACATCGGTATGACATTGAACAGACTACCGTACGACCCGCCCAATAAGGTAGAGACGATCCATAAGTGCTTAACGGAAGTCGTGTTGAGACCGGCCACTTGCGAGACGATGAAGCCAAGAGCGACGATAGGTAGGAACCAGATCTGCCTGGGTCAGTGCTACGATACCAAGTGCAGGGTGGGTAAGATGTAGGACATACCCTTCGCAGCTCGAATTTGGATTTACAAAAATCTGAAAAGATGCCTACGAAATGTGATGAGCAAACATTCTCAAATAAGAAAAGAAGCAACTCACCACCGAGTATACGTCCAGCACAATTCCAGATACTGATAGTCGCGACCTGCTTGGCCTGCCATCCACTGACTTCATGATGGTCATAATCAAAGTGGCCCTCTCGCGTGAGAGCAAGCGCAACGGTACCGACGTTGTTGATGTACATGAGTCCCGTGCCGCACAACAACGCCAGGACGACAAAGAGGATATGAGCGTCGGTGGAGAGAAGCAGATTGTATGGCGTCATTGAGATTGCCGAGGGAGGGAGAGAAGATGCTCGAGCTAATGGTGGTGGGTCCAGAGCTGCCGAGACGGAGCTCTCCACCGCCGAGGTCGACGCGAAATGAACATGCGGATGCTCAGATCGTCCTCGAAGGGTCGGCGAGCGCGAACGAACCAATTCAAGAGAGGTCGATCCATATCTCTCCAGAGAGTCAATCGAGGTCCTACGGCTTTCATCGTCGATCAATATTTCCGGTGCATCAGATTCGACTGGCTCATATCCCTCTGCTTCTCTTGCAGGAGGCATAGTCCGAACAAACAACGAGCCTACAAGCAGGGGCGCACTCGTCCCAAGTGCCAATAACAACAACAGTCCTGCTGCGTCACCGCCATATACTAAGTGTCCCACAGTGGAAAATGCGAATGCGCTCAACCCAAATCCGGCCAATACCATTCCCGTAGCGGATGCTCTTGTCTTATCGGAGAAAGAGCCAGCGATAGCATTGACAGAAGCAGCTATACCCGCAGAGCCACCGGAACCGGTCAAAAACATTGCAAAGCACAGGAAGAAGAGACCGATGGACGAAGGTTCACCCGAAGGTGTGGAACGTAGCGGGATCGTGTGATTCACGAAGGCTCGAACGGTGAAATATCCAATGGCGTTGCAAATTCCTCCTAGCAGTAGTGGCCTAGAATGTACATTAGTTGAGTGATATGGGTGTCACGTCCAGGAGCACTGAACTCACAATCTTTGTCCACGGGAATCAACAAGTTTTCCCCATCTAAGAAAATCAGTATGCAGATCACCTATGGCATATGCAGAGAAGACAGCAGATTAAATACCAAGCTGGTGACAAAACGCGTCAACTCACAAAGGTCCAGTCATGTAAACCCCCAGATTGCCCGCTGTTCCAACAAGGTTGACCTGCGTCGAGGAGATAACAAGCTGCGAAGCAAGTTGCGGAGCATATGCAGAATACACATAATTCGATCCACTACCCCCATCAGCTGTTGATAAAGTGAACAACTAACCTTGCTAATCCCACCATCACACAGAGCACCAGTATGCTCATGCGTTTGGCATCTATCGATGATTGTTTTGGCGTAGGCATGCTGCGTGGAGGGGAAGTGGGTGGAAGTAGCGGTGTACGGCTGGGTGACATCGATCAGTCTCCCCTATTTGATATTAGTGCTTCGCTGCTTGCGCTGTGCTTTATGCTTGTTGCAAGAAACAGCAGCAGCGAGTTGGGAGTTGGTGAATGGCGAAATCACCATGCAAGGGGGGAGACCTTGAAGACGGCCGGAGTTGACCGATCGTTCGGGCCGGATGATCGTCTAACGGCTTTCGCGTGACTATCTATCCTTCACAAGTGTTCGCATAAATCGCATCTATTCAGAGCAATCAAGGAGAATTGTTTTGAATCGAGGGTACTGTAGACTAGGGACAATCGTAAACCCTTTTCATCAAACGTTATCCGGATGTGTATCATAGGTATCACATGTATTACTCTGCAATGTAACACCGACGTTCGGCCTTACTCAAAATGTCCTTTAAAGGTACGATTACTCGTCTACAGTCTCGTCTAGCCAGACTTGAGGGTGTGAACAAGGTTGGGCAACATGGTGACAACCTTCCTGTAAGCTTTGATGGTTATCTGTAGATAGGCGAACTGCTGTTAATAACCGAACAGCATGCGATTTTGGCTAACCGTGCTGGGATTGGTCGGATATACCCTCAACGAAGCAGCTATCTCTACCGATATCCTCAACGAAGCAGCGATATCTACCGCCAACCAGCAAGTGTTCACTGATGTACCTCTGGAAAACTTTCGACCGTCTTCTACTCTCAAGTCCACCAACCTGACCGATGAGGTACAATGGGATGGTTACAGTTTGTTCGTCAAGGGGCAGCGCATCTACTTATGGTCTGGCGAAGTTCACAGTGCGCTCTGAGTTCTTCTTTAATGATCGGACACTGACACACCACAGATTGGCGTGTGGTCGTACCCGACCTTTATCCCGATATTATGCAGCGTATCAAAGCTCTCGGATTCAACGCTATCTCGATATATACCTTCTGGGGTCTAAACAACCCTGCACCTGGCGTGATTGATTTTGATGGATGGAAGGATGTCCGGCCATTTCTCGAGGCTGCCAATGATGCTGGCCTGTGGGTCGTGGCCAGGCCTGGGCCATACATTGTCAGTCTCTCTCCTGTTTAAACCTTTCTAGTCCGTCTGATCAGTGGGGTAGAATGCCGAAGTCACCGGAGGGGGTATCCCTGGATGGGTCACAGGGTTGAATGTCTCCATGCGAACCAGTGATCCGGCCTTCTCAGAAGCGTATGAACCGTATTGGAAAGCTGTAGGCGAAATCTTTGCGGAATACCAGATCACCTATGGAGGGCCCATCATTGCTGTACAAATTGAGAATGGTGAGTTGCCCGAAATCAGAGTCAGTCTAACAAACTAGAGTATTACGTTGATGGGAGTTTCGATGGAGACTTGGACCTCGACTACATCCAGCATCTGGAGGAGCTCATGCTGGATTATGGTATCGTGGTACCCCTTACTTTCAACGATGTACGTCTACGACGCAGACTATCCTAGCGCGAGCTGATTTTTGTCAGGTGAACCAGAGATATCGTCTCGTGAATGGCAAGGGCTCTGTCGATATCTGTACGTCGTCTGCCCCCATTGAGCTACTACGTGTGCTGATAAGAGATAGATGGAGCGGATAGTTACCCACAGAGAGTGGAATGTGGCCCAAATCAAGAATGGAGCCCAGTATCAACAACCTGGCGTCCTGTGAGTCTGTCCTGCTGTACCTGGCTGAACGAGCAGTACTTCCGTAACACTTCAGGAGAAATGGGCGAACCTTTCTACATGGTATGTACGTTGCTCAGACCAATTAGCGGAAATTGAGTGTTGTAGCCAGAGTTCCAGGGAGGTTGGATTCCAACGACTGAAACCAAGGGCTACGAATATTGTCTCCCGCTCTTTGGCTCCGAGTTTCAATGGGTATTCTACCTGAACAACATTGCTCAAAGTCAGTCTCGAAACACGCATTCAAAATGTTGTTGCTGATAAGAGTAGGCGTAAAGATGCATAACGTATACATGGTGTATGGGGGAACCAATTACGGTCACACGGCGTTCCCTCGTGAGTCTTGTCAATCAAGAGTGAGGCTGAATGGTCAGTGGGCTTGACATCATACGATTACTGGGCAGCGATATCTGAAGACCGAGCTTTCAAAGATAAATATTACGGGCTCAAGGTAGGCAGTGACGAGGTGGACACAGCTGATACATACACAGCTCATGTCGCACTTTGTACGCTCTTCCCGCGATCTTCCTAAGACATGGCCAGTTGCGTCTGGCGATTCCATCGGGACCGACGCTGCACCTGGCATCATACAGGTTGACGAGCTGCGAAATCCAGATACCGATGCGGGCTTCTATGTGGTCCGACATGCAAACTCGAGTTCATTAGAGCACACTAGCTTTAACCTCAGCATCAGTGACTGGCAAGGGAAGACGGCAGTCCCTGTGACGTTGAATGGCCGAGTACGTCATGATATAGAGTATGACTGACAGTTCAGGACTCGCGTATCATCGCCACTAACTTTTGTTGGGGAACGTCTTGTATCTCACATAGCTCAGCGGCGATCTTGACTTCGACTGTACTGGGTGACGTCGACGTTTTGGTTGTTTATGGCGAGCCTGGTCAGCCCTACGAGCTATCATTCCCAGAAACGAGTCTTAGCTACGAGGGAGTCTTGGGCAAGAGTTCCATCTGGCCCAAGTCAGCAGCAGGCAGAACCAGCCTACAGCTGTCAATCAAAGCAGGCGACATCTCCCTTGTTCGTGTCTCTGGAGCCAAACATGACATTTGGGTGTTCGTTCTCGACACTGCACAAGCCAACTTTGCTTGGGAGACCGTTGTGCCTCGTGATACAGAGTTTGGGAACCATTACAGTATCGGCAGCAACGAAACTGTACTCACCTTTGGTCCGTGAGTAAGGAGGACGAAACTATATACTAATGTTCAGGTACTTTGTCCGAAGTGCTGAGAACATAGATGAAACACTGGCACTTTCTGGAGACCTCAACGCTACAACACACATTTATATCGCTGCGCCAAGCTCGTATACCTCGTTCTCATGGAACAATGCATCGATCAAGCCTAAATCTGTCATTCCAGGTCTCTGGTCATTGGAGCTACCGGGGCCTGTGAACATTCCGGAGGTACCTGAGATCGTAGGGTGGAAATGGAGAGATTCGTTGCCCGAGATCACTCCTGAATACGACGACTCAGCTTGGGTCATTGCAAACCATACGACCACCCCGAATCCGAATCAACCCTATCCTGGCTATAGTGGCAAATACGTGTTATATGGGATGGACTACGGTTATGCCGTGGGCAATACCATCTGGCGAGGACATTTCTTAGGAACGGGCCACGAAACAGGTTTGAATATCAGCTTGTCTCCTGGTGCTGCAGGTGCGGGCGCTGTCTGGGTGAGTTAGAAAGTCGGAGCTGAGCTAATGGAAAGATCAATGGCGAATATCTTGGCTCTGCTTTCACAGAGAATGCCGATGCAGTTGAAGGTGAGTCGAAAAGTCGTTGAAGACTAATCACTACAGTAGACGTGAATGTTACTTTCAAATTCCGCACTGGTGTGGTAAACAAGGGTGTTGATAATGTCATTGTTAGTATTCTCAAGGTTCATTGCTAAATTTAACAGCAAATCGTCGTTGATAATGTCGGTTTGGAAGAAGCTGATCAATTCACGAAAACATCTGATGATATTCAATCTCCCCGAGGGATCCGAGGATACAGCCTGATTGGTGGAAATGATATCGTCTGGAAAGTTCA